>WNWK01057505.1:0-10718 GCA_009830355.1 Cherax destructor
AATGTTATTTTTTTTAAAATAACCCCAATTTATATGTCATCCCCTTAAACTTGTTCAATATCAAACATCATATTGTTCATTTAAATATTATAGTATCATCATTTTGTTAAAAAAAAAAAAATTTAAAAACCTAGAAGAAACTCAATAAATTTTTTTTATTGTTAAATATAAGGGAAAAAAACATATTGTAATTTGGGAATTAAAATATCAACAAACAAAAAAAACCAATTTCTTTTTTTTTTTTTTTATTTTATTATAATCAGTTTAAAAATTTTTAAAAAAAACCCAAAACCAAAATAAAAAAAATTTTCTCGGGCATTAAGTCTTTAGTGAATAAGTCTTTAAAAAAAGCTCCCCCTAATGCCAGGGCATGCCAGTGGCTCTCCTTGCATTAAAATTTTTATAATTGTAACTACCAATAACAATGTACACTTGTAACATGCATTGAAAAAAATTTTTATTATATTATTATTATTTTTTTATTATTGAAACAAAATTTTTTTTTTAAAAATTTTTTGGGATCATTTACAGTTTTATGTCTTCATAATAAAATTTTTAAAAAAAGGGGTTAAAAAAATAAATAATAATTTGTGTTGAAAAAAAATTATATGGTCATTAGATGAGTTACAAGGAGCAAAAGGGTCCCAAAAGGTTTGGATTTCATATTGGTTGAAATTAATTATAAGGGTTTTATGGGGTTTACCTGGGGGGAAATTTCCCCAAGAGGCCCAAGCCCCCCAGGGTCTGTGACCGGCCCTTTTTGGGGAACCAGGCCTGATCAACCGGCTGTTACTCCCGGCCGCACGCAGTCAATGTACGAACCACAGCGGGGGGGGCCCCGGTACCGATTTTGGGTCCCTTTCCAGTGCCTGTTTTTAAAGGGGGGGGTTTGTTGGTAACCCCCTTATGTAGGGGGGGGAGGCGTTGAACAATCTTCCCTGACACTTTGTGGCCCCTCAACGTCAGGGCACCCCTTTTTTTTTTTGGGGGGGATGTTACATCGCCTCCCGGTCTTTTTTTTTTTCGTGGGGGATTCTCGTGTGCAAGTTTGGAAAAAAATTCCTCTTTTTTTCCAGTGTTTAAATAATGTATCTCCCCCCTTTCCCGGGGAGTACGGGTTTTAAAGGAACAAAAAGGTTCCCCAAAATTGAGGTGGTTTATCGCAGTTAGGGCTAAAAGTTCTCTTTACATTTTCGGTCAGAATTTTCCCCCCTGCCTTGAAAGGTGCAGTTAGTGTGAAACAAAAATTTCCAGCCTGATGAACGGGGATCTGTAAATTTAACATGGGCCGGGATCCCGGGTTTTTTAAGGTTCTCATTACCCCTCCTGCCCCTTTTTTAGCAGATCCGATTCTTTTGGTGTTATGGTTTTGAAGGTGAGATCCTCTGTGATCACCCCCGGTTTTTGACATTAGTTTTCGCTCTATTATGGGGTTTGGGGAAATTTTTTTCCCCGATAAAATTTTAAATTTTCCCCCACTTTTCCGTATCTGATTTTAAAATTTTTTATCTTTTTTCATTTTTTCGAAAGGTTTTTTAAAATTTTTTATTCCGGGTCTTTTCAGGCTTCAACGGTGGATACGTAATGCAGATTGGGGGGTCATCTGAAAAAGGGAAAACCCCGGCCCCGTTGGTTTTTTCCCCCGTCTTGTCCAAAGAGGGGTGAGGAACGGGGTGGGGAGCAGTACTGGCCTTGTGAAAAAATTTTTCCATTTTTTTCCCAAAATTTATTTTATTTTTTCTTTGTGTTCTCTTGTTGGGAATTTTTTCCCCCTTTAAAATTTTTTCCCGTTTTCCCCTTTTCACCCCATTTTTTTGGTGCTAATTTTTTTTTGGTCCCTTTTTTCAAAGGTTTTTTGGGCTTTTTTTTTAACATCCATTTTTTTTTCTTTAGAGCATCAAAATTTTGGGCTGTGGTCCAGTAGTTGGGACAGACGGGGGCGACCCCCCCAAAACCCCCGCCCCCGGGGTTTTTAATTTTTGGTTTTTGATGAGTGGCGATCTTGCTTCTTAGAACCCTTTCAAAGTTTTTTTTTGATAGGGGGCGTTAGCGCTATTGGTCTGTAGTTCTTTTTATTGCTTTTACCCCCTTTTTGGGGGGGGCTATGTCTGTTGTTTTTAGTAACTGCCGGACCCGTTCCGCTCCCCTCCATAGGATTTTAAAAAAACCCTGATAGGGGCTTCTTGCGTTCTTGATGAACAGGGGTTTTCCCCCAAAATTGGGGGCCCCGGAGTGCATGGGCATGTCATTTTCGCCTTTTAAAAATCATTTGGGTAAAAAATGTCAGATGGCTTGTGTTTTAAATTCGGGGTTCAAAAAAAAACATTTAGATCTTCGATTTTTAAACCCGGTTGGGGTTTTAAAAAAAAATCCCTTTGGGGCAATTCCCCATTTCCTTGCTGTCGTCTGTGGGAACCCCGTTAAAGTGGGAATACGGGGTGTTTTTCTCGACTTTGATTTGACTAAGAAAAGAAATACTTTTGGTTTTTTTTAATTTCTTTTGGGCTTTTTTTTTTCCCGTTTTTTGATTCCTGTAAGATTCCTTTTTTTATTTTTAGTTGCTATTTCTTAATGTTCCCCGTTTTTGGGCCTTGTTCCCCCTCTGTTATTTTTCCCCTGAAAGGGGAGGCCCCTTTTTGTTACATCTTCTCCTTTTTCCGGGGAAATTTTTTATAATCAAAAAAAGCGCAAACCAAAAGGGGGTTTTAACCCTTTTAAGGGGAATTTCCTTGAGCAACCAAACCCAATTGTTCTGACATGGTTGGTCCTGTGATATCTTCCCAGTTTTTCGTTTGGCGGGTTTTCTTGGTCCCTTTTTTTTATTGTAGTTAAATTTGGAGAAGGCTCCCCCAACTGATCACATTTTTCGTCTCCCCCCTCATTTGGGGCCCTATTTTGTTGTGATCTGATATATTGTTTTTGAAATGAATTTCATCAGATCATTGTTATAAGATGGGGCCAGGTATTTCCAATCTTGTGGCTCTTTTTTTTCGGTTTGGGTTTGGTGCAGAGATTTAAAACTCGTGTGTGTGGTTTTCATCTGAGCTGCCCCCCGGTGTTTTCCTCCCCTTGTTTAATATTTCCCCCTTTTGGGGTTTGGGGTTGAAACCCCCCGGGCAAGATTTTGGGGGGAGGAGCGGAAGGTTTTCCGACTTTTCAATTTTCAAAACTATTCCTGGAATTTTTGGGACGTTGCATCGGAGGCTTTATCAACCCGATGACCAAGTTCTGATTTTTTCAAACTTCAACTACATCATTTGAGGCATTTAGTAGTTCTGAGCATATAAGTGACTCTGTGATATACAGGCCAACATTCCCTTTGCCTGTTCACTCTGTCACATTTGTATAGGTTGTAGCCCAGGATCCATATTTCATTGTCCAAGTGATCCTTTATGTGGGTCTCTGTAAAGCCACAAACATTGCATTTGACTCTGTAAGTAGTCCACGGATGTAAGGTATTTTGTTGTTCGTCGCTGGCTTTAGATCCTGTATACATATTTGCAAAGATGAATGTCTTCGGATTGGCGGTATTGGTGGTATGGGAGGGAGGTCTTTTTCTGCTGTCATTGTGTGAGAGAATTTTCTCCCACACTTCACCAATCGGCTTGCTTGGTCTTGTGGATCCTCGAGCAGGTAGTCACTTCCTCACTGTTTTCGTCAGTGAAGGAGTGAGTAAAGTGTTGTGCGGGTGTGTGTTTCGCTGGGAATCGAACCCAGACACTCGCCGAATGAAGTGAGAGCTTCAGCCACCAGGCTAAAGTGATCCTTTATGTGGGTCTCTGTGAAAATCGTGAACATTTCGTTTGACTCTGTAAGCAGTCCACGGATGAAAGGTATTTTGTTGTTTGTTGCTGGCTTTTGACCCTATATATTTGCAAAGATGAATTTCGTCGTATTGATGGTATGTGAGGGGTCTTTTTTTTCTGGCACTAATATCTGTCATTTTGGAGTGGAGGCCACTGACCATGATTCCACTTCAGAAATGATCGGAGTTGGTGTATGATTTCTGTCATTTCCTGCCAGCTTGTTTTCCTTCCTGGCACTAAAATACCTCTCTCTCTGTGGTGGTTGTGGCAATCCAGGTTTTTCCATGGTCTGGATGTTCTGTATCGTCGTCCCCTTTAGGTGGTGTGCCTGACAATATAAGTTATAACATTGTCTTTCCAAACTGAAGAGGACACATTTCAGGGTGGAAAAGCTTACAGGAAGGAAGGTTGCATTTTCCTGTTGTCATATGGGCACAGCATTTTCTGGGTTTATTTGTTTAATATCTTTATTATGCACCCCATACCCATCTTGTGGGTGGTAGTTCAAAGATTACAGAGGTACTAATGGGTCCAGGGATTAGGCCCCCAAAATTTTGATAGCTGAGCAAGTTACAAAGGTAATGAACTCAGGTAGATCTGGTCACAATCATGACAAGTTACAAAGGTATTTACAGATTACAGAGGTACATAATGGGTCCAGAGACTGGGCCCCAAAGTTTTGATAACTGAACAAGGTTCAAAGATAATGAACTCACAAGTTTCAAATGTAATGAACTCACAAGTTTCAAAGGTAATGAACTCACAAGTTTCAAAGGTAATGAATCATGTAAATAAGTAAATTTACTTACGTTTATAGGTGGTTACAATCATGAACAAATTATAAAGTAATGAGCAATTCACACTTCCACACCCGGTCACAACTGTAATGAGTTCTTGGTGCAAATATTAATTGTTGGGTCTCTCTCACACACACACACACACACACGTGGTAATGCTTTATTTACAGGGAGCAAAGTCAAAGTATTTTTCCAGAATGGTCTGTAATATACCACTGTGGATAAAATACTTTGACATATCTTGAACATTTCTGAGTGAGTTGTATCTGAATTCATTAATTTTATCGCACTCCAGTACATAATGACGCAGGGTGTGACAATAGTCCATCTGGCAAAGTTTACATTTCGTTTGGTCTACATCTGGTGGTGGTGGTGATTTAACCTGCCAAAGATACTTATAACCCAGCCAGAGGCAGGCGGTAGTGACATCCAAGAGTCTTCTTATTTTGTTGGATGCACCATAGACATGTGGCTCCTCCTGCCTAATAGAATGATGATAGATGGACTGACTGGTGTCAATCTCCCTGAGTCTTTAGTCAATAAAATTCAGTTGAAGTTCTTTTCGTATTATTGTTCTCAAACTGCTAACTGACAAGCCAAGATTGTAATCTACCCCTCTTTGAAAGCATAAAACTTAGCCAATTTATCAGTTCTATCATGCATCTGAAGACCAATGTGAGATGGAATCCACAGCATGTGCACTCTGACTCTACTATCAACAATCCTACCATACCTGTGCCTGGCTTCTGACACAAGCATGCTACAATTTATTCTTAATGAGTTGAGAGCATTTATGGAGACAGAGAATCAGTTACAATTAAAGTGTCAACCTTAGATACATGGATGCATTTGAGTGCAAGGAGTATGGCAAACAGTTCTGTTTGAAGGGTAGAGGCCCAGTTATTGATGTGTGCTCCAATTTCTTTAAGAGACCCATCACTCTGCATGACAACAGCAGCACTACCAGCTGCACCAGTGGATTGGTGAACAGAACCATCAACGTAAATAATTTGTGAGGAGTGTGCTATGTGACAAAGTTAACAATACAGCTTAAGGCATCATGTTTGGCTTCAAGGCAAAGCTTTGGTTGTGATTTAAGAAGTAATTTGGGGGGAAATGGAGGGATGGTAGTTTGGAATGGAATAATATTCAATGGAGCGGAGAAGTGCCGCTGTTGCCTCCCAGGTTACACAGCCATTCACAACTGTAGGACAGATCAGCGAGGGGGTGGAATATTACTCAGATCAACTTGAATGTATCAATAACTCTTGCATAAGGGATGAGCATGGAGCATATATTATAGCTAAATTTAAATCAAAAGACCTACAAAAACCCTCACAGTGATAAACATCTACAGATTACCACAGTCAAACATTCACCATTTTAGTGAAAAACTAGGTAACCTGATAACTGATGCACACATGAACAAGGACCATTTGCTGCTCACAGGAGATTTCAATATAAATCTCCTACGTGACCAGGACCCACAAGTAACAGAATTCACAAACACTATGAGCAACTGCTTGTTACTACCAACAATATCAAAACCTACAAGAGTCTCCGAGACTAGTACCTCATTAATAGACCACATCTGGACTAATACTATATCCCCTCTAAAATCAGGCATAATCACAGACAACACCACAGACCACTATCCGACCTTTCTCATAACTAACCTTGGTAAATTGCCCTAGATATTACAAAAGTTACCTTCAGACTACATAACGAGTCAGCTGTAAATAACTTTATAACAGCTATGATTAACATTGACTGGCATAATGAGTTAGAAACATATACAGATACTAATGAATGCATCAAGAATTTCCTTAACAAAACCCACCACCTCTATAACAAACATTGCCCTAAAAAAACTAAACAGATCACAGCTAATAGACTTAACAATCCCTGCTAACACCCAGCATCCTTAAATCCATTAACAAAAGGCACCAATATGAAAACAATACAGAAGGGGTCTAATAACCAGAGAACAATCCAAACGCTACTCATCAATCCTTACCAGCCTGATAAGAAGATCAAAAAATTGTATTATGAGAACAGACTCCAGAACATAAAAAGTGATATGAAAAAGACCTGGAAGACCCTATCTGCAATTCTAGGAAATAATAAGATAGCGAAAAACAACACCATCAAATTACACCCTGCGTCATTATGTACTGGAGTGCGACAAAATTAATGAATTCAGAGACAACTCACTCAGAAATGTTCAAGATATGTCAAAGTATTTTATCCACAGTAGTATATTACAGACCATTCTGGAAAAATACCCTGACTTTGCTCCCTGTAAATAAAGCATTACCACGTACTCACCTAATTGTGCTCACCTAATTGTGGTTGCAGGGGTCGAGACTCAGCTCCTGGCCCCGCCTCTTCGCTGTCTGCTACTGGGTCCTCTGCTCTCCTGCTCCATGAGCTTTATCATACCTTGTCTTAAAACTGTGTATGGTTCCTGCCTCCACTATATCATTCTCTAGTCCATTCCACTTCCTGACTACTCTGTGGCTGAAGAAATGTTTCCTGACATCCCTTTGACTCATCTGAGTCTTCAGCTTCCAGTTGTGTCCCCTTGTTTCTGTGTTCCCTCTCTGAAACAACCTGTCACTATCTACCTTGTCAATTCCCGCAGTATTTTGTATGTCGTTATCATGTCTCCTCTGACCCTTCTTTCCTCCAGTGTTGTTAGTCCTATTTCCTCAGCCTTTCTTCATAAGACAGACCCCTGAGTTGTGGAACTAACCTTGTCGCAAACCTTTGCACTTTCTCTAGTTTCTTGACGTGCTTGACCAGGTGTGGGTTCCAGACTGGTGCTGCATACTCTAGTATGGGCCTGACGTATACGGTATACAGTGTCTTGAACGATTCCTTGTTAAGGTAAGGAACGCTAATCTTAAGTTTGCCAGTCGCCCATATGCTGCCGCAGTTATCTGGTTGATGTGTGCTTCGGAGACGTGCTTGGTGTTATACTCACCCCAAGGTCTTTCTCCTTTGTTGAGGTTTGTAGCCTTTGTCCACTAGCCTGTACTCTGTCAGCGGTCTTTTGCCCTTCTCCGATCTTCATGACTTTGCATTTGGTGGGGTTAAATTCGAGAAGCCAGTTGCTAGACCAGATGTCAAGCTTGTCCAGGTCACTTTGAAGTCCTGCTTGGTCTTCATCCGATTGATTCTCCTCATTAATTTCACATCATCTGCGAAAAGAGACACTTCTGAGTCTATCCCATCCGTCATGTCATTCACATATAGCAAGAATAGCACTGGTCCTAGGACTGACCCTGTGACACCCTGTCACAGGCGCCCACTGTGATACCTCACGCACCATGACCTTTTTGCCTCCTGTGAGGTATTCCTGATCCATTCCAGTGCCCTTCCTGTTATACACGCTTGGTCTTCCATCTTTTTACTAATCTCATGTGAGGAACTGTGTCAAAGGCCTTCCTGCAGTCCAAGAAAATGCAGTCAACCCACCCTTCTCTCTCTTGCCTTACCTCTGTTACTTTATCATAGAACTCCAGGAGGTTTGTTACACAGGATTTGCCTTCCCTGAAACCGTGCTGTCTGGCGTTGATTAACCTGTTCTGCTCCAGATGCTCCACCATTCTTTTTCTGATGATTTTCTCCAAGACTTTGCACACTATACATGTAAGTGACGTGTGTGTGTGTGTGTGTGTGTGTGCGTGTGTTGATTGCCTTTTTGTCCTGTGCACATGTCGATTGAAGGCTGGGCCTGTTGTGTGTGCGTGTGTGTATATATGTGTGTTATGTACTCACCTATTTGTGTTGCAGGGCGAGTCATAGCTCCTGGCCCCGCCTCTTCACTGATTGCTCCCTAGGTCTCTCTCTCCCTGCTCCATGAACTTTATCAAACCTAGTCTTAAAACTATGTATGGTTCCTGCCCCCACTATGTCGCTTTCTAAGCTATTCCACTTCCTGACAACTCTATGACTTAAGAAATACTTCCTAACATCCCTTTGACTCATAGGAGTCTTCAACTTCCAATTTGACCCCTTGTTTCTGTGTCCCTCTCTGGAACATCTTGTCTCTGTCCACCTTATCTATTCCTCGCAGTATTTTATATGTCGTTATCATGTCTCCCTAACCCTCCTGTCCTCTAGTGTCGTCAGGCCGATTTCCTTAACCTTTCTTCGTAGGACAATCCCTTAGCTCTGGGACTAGTCTTGTTGCAAACCTTTGCACTTTCTCTAATTTCTTGACGTGCTTGATCAGGTGTGGGTTCCAAACTGGTGCTGCATACTCCAGTATGGGCCTGACGTATATGGTATACAGAGTCTTGAATGATTCCTTAGTGAGGTATTGGAACGCTGTTCTTAGGTTTGCCAGCCGCCCGTATGCTGCAGCAGTTATCTGATTGATGTGTGCCTCAGGAGATGTGCTCGGTATTATACTCATCCCAAGATCTTTTTCTTTGAGTGAGGTTTGCAGTCTTTGGCCACCTAGACTATACTCTGTCTGCGGTCTTCTTTGCCCTTCCCGATATTCATGACTTTACATTTGGCAGGGTTAAATTCAAGGAGCCAGTTACTGGACCAGGCTTGCAGCCTGTCCAGGTCTCTTTGTAGTCCTGCCTGATCCTCGACTGATTTGATTCTTCTCATTAACTTCACATCATCTGCAAACAGGGACACTTTGAGTCTATCCCTTCCGTTATGTCATTCACATATACCAAAAACAGTACAGGTCCTAGGACTGACCCTTGTGGAACTCCACTCGTCACAGGTGCCCACTCTGACATCTCGTCACGTACCATGACTCGTTGTTGCCTCCCTGTCAGATATTTTCTGATCCATTGCAGTGCTTTTCCTGTTACGTGTGCCTGATCCTCTAGCTTTTGCATTAACCTCTTGTGAGGAACTGTGCGAACGCCTTCTTGCAGTCCAAAAATGCAGTCTATCCACCCTCTCTCGTGTCTTACTTCTGTTACCTTGTCATAAAACTCCAGTAGGTTTGTGACAGGATTTTCCTTCCCCGAAACCGTGCTGGTTGTCGTTTATAAGCTTGTGTCTTTCTAGGTGCTCCACCACTCTCCTCCTGATGATCTTCTCCATGACTTTGCATACTATACACGTCAGTGACACAGGTCTGTAGTTTAATGCCTCGTGTCTGTCTCCTTTCTTAAAATTGGGACTACATTTGCCATCTTCCACGCCTCAGGTAGTTGCCCAGTTTCAATGGATGTGTTGAAGATTTGTGTTAGTGGCACACACAACATCTCTGCTCCTCTCCTAAGGACCCACGGAGAAATGTTGTCCGGTCCCACCGCTTTTGAGGTATCGAGTTCACATAGCAGCTTCTTCACCTCCTCCTCGCTTGTGTGTATTTCATCCAGCACTTGTTGGTATACCTCCCTATTCTGAATTCCTGGAGTCCTTCCTGTCTCCTGTGTAAATACTTCTTTAAATCTCATGTTGAGCTCCTCACATACCTCTTGGTCGTTTATTGTGAACTCCCCACCTTCCTTTCTCAGCCTGATTACCTGGTCCTTGACTGTTGTTTTCCTCCTGATGTGGCTATACAACAAACCGGGTCAGACTTGACTTTTGATGCTATATCATTTTCATATTGTCGCTGAGCCTCCCTTCTTACCTGTGCATATTCGTTTCTGGCTCTTCGGCTAATCTCTTTATTTTCCTGGGTCCTTTGTCTTCTGTACTTTTTCCATTCTCTATTACACTTACTTTTGCCTCCCTACACCTCTGGGTGAACCAAGGACTCGTTCTGGTCTTCCCTTTACTTCTGTTTCCCTTGGGACAAACCTCTCCTCTGCCTCTTTGCATTTGGTTGTCACATATTCCATCATTTCTTTTACTGGTTTTCCTGCCAATTCTCTCTCCCACTGAACATCTTGTAGGAAGTTCCTCATGCCTGTGTAGTCCCCCTTTTGTAGTTTCGTTTCTCCTTCCTATTCCTGCTCCCTCTCCACTTGTAGCTCAACTATATAATCAAAACACAGAACCAAATGATCACTAGCTCCAAGGGGCCTTTCATACGTGATATCCTCAATGTCCAACTACTCAAGGTGAATACTAGGTCCAGTCTTGCTGGATCATCCCCACCTCTCTCTGGTAGTGTCTCTAACATGTT
>WNWK01057506.1:0-10718 GCA_009830355.1 Cherax destructor
GATAAAATACTTTGACATATCTTGAACATTTCTGAATGAGTAGTCTCTGAATTCATTAATTTTATCGCACTCCAGTACATAATGACGCAGGGTGTGACAATAATCCAACTGGCAAAGTTTACATCTTGTTTGGTCTACATCTGTGGTGGTGATTTAACCTGCCAAAGATACTTTATACCCAGCCGGAGGCGGGCGGTAGTGACATCCAAGAGTCTGCTTATTTTGTTGGATGCACCATAGACATGTGACATGTACCATGGATTTTGTGTTCAATAAAGCCTAGAAATGAGGCCTGTGTTTTTATCACAACAGTATGTATATTGAGTGGCGAAAGTTTTCCAAGGAGAAACTTAAAAGTCTTCTAACCATTAGAGTTAGACCTTTTTAATACAAGGGGGCCCCCCACCACCTAAATCCGGCACTGACTCTGGCACCTCGTCACGTACCATGACTCGCTCATGTCTTCCCATCAGGTATTCTCTGATCCATTGCAGTGCCTTCCCTGTTATACCTGCCTGGTCCACCAGCTTTTTCACTAATCTCTTGTGTGGAACTGTGTCAACAGCCTTCTTACAGTCCAAGAAAATGCAGTCTACCTACCCCTCTCTTATCTTACTGCTGTCACCTTGTCATAGAACTCCAATAGGTTTGTGACACAGGATTTCCCATCTCTGAATCTGTGCTGGTTGTCATTGGTAAGCTCATTCCTTTCTAGGTGCTCCACCACTCTTCTCCTGATAATCTTCTCCATAACTTTGCATACTATACAGGTCAGTGATGCTGGTCTGTAGTTTAATGCTGCGTGTCTGTCTCTTTTAAAAATTGGGACTGCATTTGCTATCTTCCATACCTCAGGTAGTCGCCCTGATTTGATAGATGTGTTGAAGATTGTTAGTAGTACACAAGAGTGCCTCTGCTCCCTCTCTCAGGACCCATGGAGAGATGTTATCCCCCCTTCTCACTTAGCAGCCTCTTCACCTCCTCCTCCGTTGTATATATTGTGTCCAGCACTTGGTGTACCCTACCTCTCCGTCTTTCTGGAGTCCCTTCTGCCCATATGCTGCAGCAGTTATTTGATTGGTGTGCGCCTCAGATGTGCCTGGTGTTATACTCACCCCAAGATTTTTTTCCTTGATTGAGGTTTGTAGTCTCTGGTCCCCTAGACTGTACTCCATCTGTGGTCTTCTTTGCCCTTCCCCAATTTTCATGACTTTGCACTTGGTGGGGTTGAACTCCAGGAGCCAATTGCTGGACCAGGCTTGCAGCCTGTCCAGATCCCTTTGTAGTTCTGCCTGGACCTCATCGATTGAATTCTTCTCATCAACTTCACATCATCTGCAAACAGGGACACTTCTGAGTCTATTCCTTCTGTCATGTTCACAAATACCAGAAATAGCACCGGTCCTAGGACTGACCCCTGTGGAACCCCACTTGTCACTGGCGCCCACTGACACCTCGCCACATACCATGATTCGCTCATGTCTTCCTGACAGGTATTCCCTGATCCATTGGAGTGCCTTTCCTGTTATCCCTGCCTGGTCCTCCAGCTTTTGCACTAATCTCTTGGCTGGAACTGTGTTAAATGCCTTCTTACAGTCCAAGAAAATGCAATCTACCCACCCCTCTCTCTCTTGTCTTACTGCTGTCACCCTGTCATAGAACTCCAGTAGGTTTGTGACACAGGATTTCCCATCTCTGAAACCGTGTTGGACGTCGTTGATAAGCTCATTCCTTTCTAGGTGTTCCACCACTCTTCTCCTGATAATCTTTTCCATGACTTTGCATACTATACATGTCAGTGACACTGGTCCGTAGTTTAGTGCTTCATGTCTGTCTCTTTTTTAAAAATTGGGACTACACTTGCTGTCTTCCATACCTCAGGTAATCTCCCTGTTTTGATAGATGTTGAATATTGTTGTTAGTGGTACACATAGCGCCTCTGCTCCCTCTCTCAGGACCCATGGAGAGATGTTGTCTGGCCCCATCGCCTTTGAGGTATCTAGCTCACTCAGCAGCCTCTTCACTTCCTTCTCAGTTGCATGTATTGTGTCCAGCCCTTAGTGGTGTACCCCACTTCTCCGTCTTTCTGGAGTCCCTTCTGTCTCTGTGAACACTTCTTTGAATCTCATGTTGAGTTCCTCACATACTTCGCAGTCATTTCTTGAAATCTCTCCTCCTTCCTTCCTTAGCCTGATCACCTGGTCCTTGACTGTTGTTTTCCTCCTGATGTGGCTGTACAACAGCTTTGGGTCAGATTTGGCTTTCGCTGCTAGTATATCATTTTCATATTGTCGTTGGGCCTCCCTTCTTACCTGTGCATATTCATTTCTGGCTCTACGACTGCTCTCCTTATTCTCCAGGGTCCTTTGCCTTCTATACTTCTATCATTCCCTAGCACACTTGGTTTTGGCCTCCCTGCACCTTTGGGTGAACCACGAGCTCATCCTGGCTTTTTCATTATTCCTGTTACTCTTGGGTACAAACCTCTCCTCAGCTTCCTTGCATATTGTTGTCACACATTCCATCATTTCGTTTACTGACTTCCCTGCCAGTTCTCTGTCCCACTGAACCCTGTTCAGGAAGTTCTTCATGCCCATGTAGTCCCCTTTCTTGTAGTTTGGCTTCATTCGTCCAGCCCTTCCTGCTTCCCCCTTCAATTGTAACTCTACTGTGTATTCGAAGCTTAAAACCACATGATCACTGGCCCCAAGGGGTCTTTCATATGTGATGTCCTCAATATCTGCACTACTTAAGGTGAATACTAGGTCCAGTCTTGCTGGTTCATCCTCTCCTCTCTGGTAGTGTCCCCTACGTGTTGGTACATGAAGTTTTCCAGTACCACCTCCATCATCTTCGCCCTACACATTTCTTGGCCCCCATGTGGCTCAAAGTTCTCCCAATCGATTTCCTTGTGGTTGAAGTCACCCATGATCAGTAGCTTCGCCCTGTTCGCATGAGCCCTTCTGGCCACTTCAGCCAGTGTGTCAACCATCGTTCTATTACTCTCATCATACTCTTGCCTTGGCCTCCTGCTGTTCTGTGGTGGGTTATACATCACTGCAATTACCACCTTGGGACCTCCAGACTGAAGCATTCCTACTATGTAATCTCTTGCTTCTCCTCTGTCTCCTCTTTCCAGCTCATCAAAATCCCATCGGTTTTTGATCAGCAGTGCCACTCGTCCACCCCCTTTGTTCCCTCTGTCTTTCCTCAGGATCTGATATCCCGTTGGAAAGATGGCATCTGTTATCATACCTGTGAGCTTGGTTTCTGTGAGAGCTATGATGTCTGGTGATGCCTCTGACTCTTTCGTGCCACTCCTCCCACTTATTTGTTATTCCATCAGCATTGGTGTACCATACCTTCAGTTTCATCTCCAACACTGTTTTGGGGGTCTGTGGGGGGTGGGGGACCTGGCAGTGTACTGCGGGATTCTATAGCAGTGTTGGGTGGGGGATTGTGGTTTGTGTTGGGATAGCATGATTGGTTGTGGGGTTCTGGGGATGGTTCTGTGTGCGCTTGCTCTTGTTGCTCTGCCCTGATCTGGTTGTCCTCTGCTGATTCTGTCCTTGTCTCTCCTAGCTCCTTTCGCTTTTGTGTCCTCTCTCCCTCAGCTGCTGTCGTACTGTTTTTGTTGTATTCTGCCGATTCCTTCAACCGTGGTTTCTCTTGGAGGATCCTGCTTCGCACTGTTTCTGTCCTGAAAATCAGCTTGATTGGTCATTTTCTCCCCTTCACGTACCCCCCTATTCTCGGAAAATTTACAACCTCGGACATGTCCTCTTCACCTATTTCTGTGATGTTCTCAATCTCCTTTCTTTCTGCCTGCCGCCTTTCAGTGTGTGTCCTTCCCTCGCTCTCCTGGAGCCCATGAATAAACACTGACTTCGCCTCTCTCTCCTCCCATTGCCTTTCCCTCTGTGACTCTGGTTCCTGTCTGTACATGGTCATTTTCTCCCTTTTTTCCTGTAGCTCTTGGTGGCATGGTCGTGCCTTTGCATTTGACCTATCCCCCTCTCCACCTGCACCCAGCTGCTCTGCCCCTTCACTCCTTGGCCCTGGTAGGCTGATAGGGCCTTAGCATAAGATATATCTCCTTCCTTCACGTTGGGCCCCTCGTTCAGCAGGGGTGTACCAGCTTTAGATGCAGTCTTCTCTGGTCAGTACCCCTGTAACCCACTTCAGCCTGTTTACCTTATATTCTAGGACCCTTATCCTGGCTACTGCAGCTTCGACTTGTGACAAGTCTTCTTCTCCTCCAACCTCTTTTCCAATTTCACAGAAAGCTCTCCTAGTTTTCTCTCCCACTCTTGTTCCATCCTTTTTCACTGCTCTTCCATCCATTTTTCCTTACCAGAACCATTCTCCTCTGATCCCTGGGTCCGAGTCCCTACCATTTTTTGGGGGAGGGAAAGAGAGAGAAGGGAGAGGTAGAGGAGGAGAGAAGGAGAGAGAGAGAGAGAAGGAAGAGGCAGAGGAGAGAGAGAGAAGGGAGAGGTGTAAGAGTGAGAGAGAAGGGAGAGGTGTAAGAGTGAGAGAGAAGGGAGAGGTGTAAGAGTGAGAGAGAAGGGAGAGGGGAAAGAGTGAGAGAGAAGGGAGAGGGGAAAGAGTGAGAGAGAGAAGGGAAAGGTAGAGGGGAAAAAGAGATAGACTGAGAGGGAGAGAGAAAAAAGGGAGAGGGGAAAGAGTGAGAGAGAAGGGAGAGGTAGAGGTAGTGTGTGTGTTAGTTACCATTTTGTCCTAGGCACATGTCGATTAGACACTAGGCCTGTTGTATGTGTGTGTGTGTAAGGAAACACTTCGAAATGTTTCCGCCCCGCCAGGAATTGAACCCGGGCCCTCTGTGCGTGAAGCGAGAGCTTTAGCCACCAGGCCACCGGGGCATTGTGTTAGTTACCATTTTGTTACCATTTTGTCCTAGGCACATGTCAATTAGACACTAGGCCTGTTGTATATATGTATGTGTATGTAAGGAAACACTTAAATGTTTCTGCCCCACGGAATTGAACCCGGCCCTCTGTGCGTCAAGAAGAGCTTTACCCACTAGGCCACCGGGTGTGTGAGTGTGTGTGTGTGTGTGTGTTGGGTATGTGTGTGTGGTTGGGTGATGGTATTCGTATGAGGGTGTGGGTGTGTTATATATGAGTGTTGAGTGTGTGCAGTGTACTCACCTAATTTTGGTTGCAGGGGGTCGAGAGAGATGGAGAGTGGTAGGTAGGTGAAAAAAAGGGAGAGAGGAGTGAGGGGGAATGCCTGAGGGGGTGGAGTGGTGGACTGTGTGGTGGGCCAGAGTAGGGGTTGAGGGAGGGGAGTCCTTGAGGATGGGAAACCTTGAGGGGGGAGACCATGAGAGGGAGAGACCGTTTGCTTGTGTGTGTGTGTGTGTGTGTGTGTGTATGTGTATGGGATTGAGAGAGAGGATGTGTCAGATCAGCTTTCAGGTGTGAAACCTTGTACTCACCTAATTGTGGTTGCAGGGGTCGAGAATCAGCTCCTGGCCCCGCCTCTTCACTGATCGCTACTGGGTCCCTTCTCTCCCTGCTCCATGAGCTTTATCATACCTCGTCTTAAAGCTATGTATGGTTCCTGCCTCCACTACATCACTTGCTGGACTATTCCACTTCCTGACTACTCTATGGCTGAAGAAATACTTCCTAACATCCCTTTGATTCATCTGAGTCTTCAACTTCCAATTGTGACCCCTTGTTTCTGTGTCCCCTCTCTGGAACATCCTGTCTCTATAAACCTTGTCTATTCCCTGCAGTATTTTGTATGTCGTTATCATGTCTCTCCTAACCCTCCTGTCCTCCAGTGTTGTCAGGCCGATTTCCCTTACCCTTTCTTCGTAGGACATTCCCCTTAGCTCTGGAACTAGCCTTGTCGCAAACCTTTGCACTTTCTCTAATTTCTTGACGTGCTTGACCAAGTACGGGTTCCAAACTGGTGCTGCATACTCTAGTATGGGCCTGACGTACACGGTGTACAGTGTCTTGAACGATTCCTTACTAAGGTATTGGAACGCTATTCTCAGATTGTGTATGTGCGTGTGTTTGTATTGCGCGCATCTATGTTTGTGTGCCCAGAAATACTCCTCACTTCTATGTATCAATATTACTAATAAAATACTTATAATAATACTAGTATATCTAATAATTATAATACTAATACTCAGCTTCTACAAGTGTCTGTGTGTTTGGTGTCCCTCACTAGCTTATCACGCACTCATCAATCCTATGTGTGTGTGTGTACTCACCTAATTATGGTTGCAGGGGTCGAGACTCAGCTCCTGGCCCCTCACCCTTCTATGTATCACTAATACTACTAAGTCTACTTACGTCTACAAGTGCCTGAAAAAAACACGTGTGCTTGTGTGTGTGTGTGTATGTGTGCGTGCCTTATAGGTTTGTACCTATGAACTTACAAACTGTGATGGCATGTAGGTACAGTGGACCCCCAGTTTTCGTGATTAATCCGTTCCAGAGGGCGTCATGAACACCGAATATCATGAACTCCGACTATTTTCCCCAAAAGAAATACAGTGGTACCTCGACTTACGATGTTATCATCTTACGTTATTTTCGATAACCGATATTTATAACGTAAGAAATTTGACTGTGACTTACGATGTTTGCTTCGTCTAACGACATTCGTACCGGACGTGTCCGCTTGGCGCCCAGCTGAGCGCACACTCCAGGGAGCGTCAGTGCTATTGTTTACAAGCGAGAGCGACCACCCACCCACACCCACGCATTCATACCAGTATATTGTCATTATTCCACTGTTTTTAGTGCTTGCAACTGCTAAATAAGCTACCATGGGTCCAAGGAAAGCTCCTAGTGGTAAGCCTGTGGCAAAGAGGAACAGAAATATATGTACGATAGAACTGAAGAAGGAGATAATAGAAAAATATGAAAGTGGAGTGCGTATCAGTGAGCTGGCCAGGCTGTATGGTAAACCCTTTTCTACCATCGCTACCATTGTGGCCAAGAAAAATTCAAGTAAAATCAAGGAAGCTGTTGTTGCAAAAGGTTCATGTGTGATCACAAAACACAGACCACACGTGCTGGAAAATGTGGAAAGGTTGTTGTTGGTGGATCAACGAGAAACAGTTAGCAGGAGATACTGTTTCGGAGGCAAAAACGTGAAAAGCAAGGCAGTTGCATGATGATCTCCTTAAGAAAATGCCTGCAACGAGTGATGAAGTGAGCGAATTTAAAGGGCCCGCAGAGGCTGGTTTCAAAATTTAAGAAGCGTACTGGCATACATAGTGTCGTGAGGCATGGTGAGGCAGCCAGTTGTGAGGCTGAACAATTCCTCCCCCAACAAGTGTTTAATTGTGATGAAACAGGCCTGTTTTGGAAGAAAATGCCCAACAGGACCTACATTACTCAGGAGGAAAAGGCACAGCCAGGACATAAGCCTATGAAAGACAGGCTAACTTTGATGCTTTGTGCCAATGCCAGTGGTGATTGCAAAGTGAAGCCTTTACTAGTGTATCTTTTTGAAAATCCCCGAGTGTTTGGCAGATGCGGTGTCAGCAAGTCTAACTTGTGTGTGATGTGGAGCAAGGTGCAAGCATTTATGGATGAATATCACCCCTAACCATGCTGTTGCAGGCCGTGCTGGCAAACCGTACAATGACACAGTGGTGTGTCATTTCAGGGATGTGTTAAAGAATCGCCAGACACAGAGCTCCTGGACAAATTTATTGTTGAAAGAGGTCCAGTGACTCAAGCTGATCCTAGTGGCATTCAAAGAAAGGGAAGTAACCCCAGAAAGAACTTACCACCTGCAGTGTTAATGGAAGGGGATTCCCCTTCAAACACTAGCATACTACTCCACCTTCTCCTCCTCCACATCAACAACTCTTCAATAAATGTAAGTGACATGTTATTGTACAATATTTACATATGTATTTAGGTATTCTTCATTAAATTGTGTATTATTTAATGTCCAAAAGTTCTAAAAATATTTTATTTAACTACTTTTGGAAGTCTTGGACGGATTAAATTTATTTCCATTATTTCTTATGGGAAAATTGATTCGAGTAACGATTGTTTCGCCTTAAGATATGCCCTCTCTGACGGATTAATATCGTAAGTCGAGGTACCACTGTAATGGAAATAAAATTAATCCGTTCCAGACACCCAAAAGTATTAATATAAAATATTTTTTACAACATATAGACATTAAATTACACACAAAACAATGAGAAATAAAGAAATAATAGTGCAATAACATGTCACTTACATTTATTGAAGAGTTGTTGATGTGTGGAAGACAGGAGGAGGGGAGAGGATGTAGTAGTATGCTAGTGTTTGGAAGGGAATCCCTTCCATTAACACTGCAGGTCCAAGTTCTTTTCTGGGGTTACTGGCCTTTTTCTATTAATGCCACTAAGACCAGGTTGAGAGTCACTGGAACTCTCTCACAAAAAATCTGTCCAGGGAGTTCTGTCTGGCGTTTCTTTAAAGCATCCCTGAAATGGGACACTACATTGTCATTGTACAGGTTGCCAGCATGGCCTGAATAGCTTTGTTAGGGTGATATTCATCCATAAAGCCTTGCACATCAGTCCATTGTGCAATGATCTCCTTCAGTTCTACTGTATTTGACATTCTTTACCACAGGGCTGGCACTAGGAGCTTTCTTGGGGCCCATGGTAGCTTATTTAGCAGTCGCAAGCACTAAAAACACTGGAATAATGACAATATATCGGGTATAAATGCGTGGGTGGCGTAGGTAGTGGTTGCTCGCTGGTAAACAATAGCACACTGATGCTGAATGGAGTGCCCAGACCTGCTCAGGCCACACGTATGCATCCAGGACGAATCATGAACTCCGAGCGGATTCATGAACACCGAGCCAAAATTTTCATGAAAAAACTTAACGAACACCGATTTTAACGAACTCTGACGCTCACGAACACCGGGGTTGACTGTACATTAAAATCACTATTTGGCATTGTTACAAAGTAAGAGTAGCTATGCCAGGCGAGGAAATAGCTATGAGTGTCTCACTAATGTTGAAGATCCGCAACAACAACAACCGCTCTGGGGCACTTTTATATGTTGTACAACAGAACTCCTGTAACCGCAGGAGATACGTTCCAAGCCCTACAGCAGATACCAAAAACCGTGGATAGTAGCAAACACTATATACAAGTCGTTTTTCGTTTACATACATACATACCTATGATTACTTTTGGAAGAGTGTTGGGATGGAGGCTGGGAGCAACAAGGTGGTGTGATATATGTGCATTTTACATTTTTTTAGGTCTAGTTCTACTGTTCACATAATATATGGCACTGTAAACGTGTTATGGGGCATTTATATGCAATTCGAAGTAAAAACAAGGGTGATAGATTTTACGGCAATTTTCGCTTTACGGCGGTAGCCTGGAACCTAACCCACCATATAATCGAGGCCCTCTTGTACATAAAGGGAAATAAAAAATTCACACGATTTTACACACGAAATGGTCAAATCTCCACCTACCTATGCCACTAATGGTTTAATAAGTTATCCGAGCCATTATAGGATGCTGAGAATGGGCTCAATAACCATGGTCATAGGGCACCTGCACATGCCAATTGTCCCTAGACTCTGAAAATCTGAAAATCTGAAGCCAAATGGATGGTGGGTTCTCAAGTTACGAGCAATATTAAATCATAAAGGAAAAATATTCAGATGACCATTTAAACATCCAGCCTTCAGGGATACCTAATAAAAACTGAGCAAAAGCACTTGGAGTCTGTATATCTTATACAGTGGACCCCAGAGTTTCGGCAACCATTCCAAAAGCCTGCTCAAGTGCCATTACCAACAATTTACTCCCTTAAGGAATAATGTCAAGTAGGTCAGTTCATTTCAGACCCCCAAAAATACACTTACAAAAGCACTTACAATATTATACTTACATAATTGTACGATTTCCGAGGTGACCGTAACTCGGGGGTCCACTGTAGTAAGGTAATAATAAGAAAAAATTATCCAGAAGCATTTCATATTTATTTGAATACATCATATGCATAATAAAATAAATTAATAAAAAGGGTACAAGACAACCACAAGAACATTAGTCTTAAAAATATATAATTACTGTATTTCTATATCCTCATACAATAAAATCACCATTAGTTAACAGATTATTCTTAGAGATTTTCACAATTAAATCCTTGATGCATATAACTCAAATTCTTTTTTTTTTGGCTTGAAATGACTAAAAATTACTTTTAAATAAATAAAAAATAGGAGAATTTTTGCACAGAATATCAGTAGCACAATAGACAAGAACAAAATCGTACATTACATGCATTTCTTTTAAACCCTTAACAAAAAATTTAATTTTTTGTAGAAACTTTTTTTAAATTACTATACAGTACAAAAGGATAAATAATAGGGAAGGGGGATAAGAAAATAGGGTAAAAAGGGGACCTACAAAATGTGTTTTGGAATTTATGAAACTTTCTTTTCAAAATGTTGTCTTATGGTTCACAAAAATTTAAGTTTTAACCCCTTTAATGGACTAATAAAAGGGCCGGGGGGCCAGTAATGGCAGGTGGTGGACAGATGAGATTTTACCATGATCATAAAATATTGGGGAAAATTTATAACCAAAACTTTGTTTTTTTTAAAATTTTTTGAAAGCAGATTTTGTCCTGCATTTCAAAAAATTTAAAATTTAAGGTTTACTGCACTGTATCTACAGATCAAGT
>WNWK01057507.1:0-10718 GCA_009830355.1 Cherax destructor
CAGCAATAAAGGAATGGAACAGACTGCCTGCATGTCAAAGCCAGTCATAGCATGAGCCAGTTCAAAAAGAGACCAAAAGGTACCTAATGAATGTAGCGACAGAAAGGGAGGAGAATGATTTTTATTTTTAGCTAACACACATGTATATGTAAATAACTCTTTTTACCTTATTCCTAGTATACATATATCCTTTATAATATAATAACATATATATCCTACAATGTAAAATATTGTAGTGTAAAAGGGACCCCAATGGAAATAAGTCACTCTGTCTGACTTTTTTGGGTTATCCTGGGTTCTCTACACATATGCTGCTATGTATGATAATGTATGTAAATGTATTTGTGTATACCTGAATAAACTTACTTACTTACTTACTAGAAGGTAAAGTTCTAGCATGGATAGAGGCATGGCTTACCAATAGAAAGCAGAGAGTTTCCATTAATGGGGTCAAATCTGAATAGGGATTAGTCACTAGTGGCGTTCCACAAGGATCAGTTTTAGGCCCATTGTTGTTCATAATTTACATAAATGACCTTGATGAAGGAATTGCAAGTGACATGAGTAAATTTGCTGATGATACAAAAATAGGCCGTATAATTCATTCTGAGGAGGATACCAGTGAACTCATGGAGGATTTGGACAAATTAATGTCTTGGGCTGAAAAGTGGCAGATGAAGTTCAATGTGGACAAGTGTAAGGTACTAGTCCTTGGTAATGAAAATATCCCTCGAATTTATAAACTAGGTGAAGTAGAGCTTGATCATACAGAATGTGAAAAAGACTTGGGAGTCATGGTAAGCAGGAATCTAAAGCCAAGACAACAGTGCCTAAGTGTGCGCAATAAGGCTAACAGATTACTAGGATTTATTTCGGAAAAATAAACACATAAGCAGTATAGTGTGATCCTTTATTGACAACGTTTCGCCCACGCGAAACTATCAGTCCGAACAGATCTACCTGGAAAATGAGCAACATGGAGATATATAAGGGTACAGTCAGGTGGAGAATGTGGGTCAGGTGGAGAAAGCTGCATGTGACAGTCTTAAAAGTAGTGTGATAGTTAAAAACATTGTGTGACTTAAAAGGACCTGCAGTGTTCCATTCTTGAGTTCTAGGTGGGATAGCGTTGAAAAGTTTCTTGGCAATAGGTTCAGCTATGTTGTAGAAGCCGTTGTTCTGGTTGAAGTTGTTGGATATACAGATGAGTGATGATTCTAGGATTCTTCGGTATTGCGTATTGTCTTCTCTGGCGATGAGTCTTGCGTTTCTGTAGTTGATTAAATGGTTGTGTAAATTTCGGTGTTGAACACAGGCATTTCTTGAGTCGTCAGATCTGCCTGCGTACTGGTGTTCTGAAATGCGTGTTTGTAGGTCTCTGGATGTTTCGCCAACGTATATTTGCTGCAGCCATTACAAGGGATTGTGTATACCCTGCCGTGGATTGAAGCTTTTCCTGTCTGTTACTGGTAATGTCCTTGATGGTGGTGGATGTGAGGTGGATACTCGGAATGAGGTCTTAGAAAAATGTTGAAACTTGTTTGGAAATGGTGTTGGTGGGAAGGACTATGTATCTCTTCTCAGCAGTGTCTTCTCTGGGTGTGTTGAAGATGTTTAATGCCGTCGTCTGCAGTCTCTAATGAAGTGACAAGGATAGTGAAGTTTGGAAAAAACTTGTTCAATGGGAGCATTCTTCTTCAAGGAACTCACTGCTGCAGACAGGAAAAGCTTCAATCCACGGCGGGGTATACACAATCCTTGTAATGGCTGCAGCAAATTATACGTTGGCGAAACATCCAGAGACCTACAAACACGCATTTCAGAACACCAGTACGCAGGCAGATCGACGACTCAAGAAATGCCTGTGTTCAACACCGAAATTTACACAACCATTTAATCAACTACGAAACGCAAGACTCATCGCCAGAGAAGACAACACTCAATACCGAAGAATCCTAGAATCATCACTCATCTGTATATCCAACAACTTCAACCAGAACAACGGCTTCTACAACATAGTTGAACCTATTGCCAAGAAACTTCTTCAACGCTATCCCACCTAGAACTCAAGAATGTTAAATTAGACACATATGCAACACTTGGGTATCTTTATTGAGGAAACGTTTCGCCACACAGTGGCTTCATCAGTCCAATACAAGGACTTCTTGGGATCTTGATACAATGGGATTCTTCAACATTTGTCCAAACCTTTGGACAAGGACTTACTTCGACTAGTGGATGATACTACTATGACCCCGCCTCCTCCTGCTTCATCTCACCTGTCTACAGTATATAAGCAACTTCTATTTGCCTTATATTGTATTTACTTCAAGATTGATGGACTGAACACATCGACTCCAGGCCGAGGGACTGATTACCTCAAACTCCTCCTTTTATTACTACTTTCTTCCTTGTATTGGACTGATGAAGCCACTGTGTGGCGAAACGTTTCCTCAATAAAGATACCCAAGTGTTGCATATGTGTCTAATTTAACAACATGTCGGTTCTCTGAACCATTCATCTACAACTCAAGAATGGAACACTGCAGGTCCTTTAAGTCACACAATGTTTTTAACTATCACACTACTTTTAAGACTCACATGCAGCTTTCTCCACCTGACCCAGCATTCTCCACCTGACTATACCCTATATATATCTTCATGTTACTCATTTTCCAGGTAGATCTGTCTGTGACTCGATAAAGCCCACTGCGTGGGCGAAACGTTGTCAATAAAGGATCACATTATACTGCTTATGTGTTTATTTTTCCATTGTGTCGGTATTTTATACCATTTATTTCCAGCAACTTTACCAGCAGCTTAAGGAGGAATTGAGGGTAGCGAAGCTTGAGATACGGCGATTGACGGAGGAAAACAAGAGGATTCGTAGTAGTCCTCCTGTTGTGAGTCCTCAGGTCAAGAAGGGAACCTGGGCAGTGGCCGGACTTCATGGAACGAAGTTGAAGATCAAGAAAACGAATGGAGAGTTAGAAACGATGAAGAAGAAAGAGACTGCTGTGGAAACTGTTGTGGAAACATCGAACGCCTTCTCCGTGCTACCCGATGAATGTGAGTCGACTACTGGGAACATCACGACGAACGACACCAAGGAAGGTAAAAACATTGTTGTTGTTGGGGATAGCCAGGTTAGGTATATGGATAGGGCATTCTGGTTGAAGGATAAGAGTAGGAGACAGAGGGTTTGCTTTCCTGGGGCTGGGATGGAGGATATTGTTAGCCGGCTTGACAACATCATGAACGGTAATGGGATCAATCCTATTATCTGCCTCAGTGCTGGAGGCAATGATGTAGGCAAGCGTAGAAGTGGATTTAGTTAGAAGGTACAGGACAGCAATAGACATAATTAGGAAGAAGGGGCGCCCTGTTATATGTGACATTTTGCCAAGAAGGAGTGTTGGAAATGAATGGATGTCCAGAGCGATTGGTATAAATTGCTGGCTGGACAAACACTGTAAGGATAATGCAGTCCCATTCATTGACAACTGGGACCACTTCTATGGCCGAAATGACATGTATGCCAGGGATGGGGTTCACTTATCCAGGGCAGGTGTAGAATTTCTCTCTATCTCAGTTGATGATGTTGTTAGGGCTTTAAACTAGGATTAGTTAGAGGTATGGGTTTAGGAATGGTGAATAATGAGGGTCAAAATATTGATTCAGGCTTTGATATCATAAATCTTAACAATAACAGTAATCGAGTAACACAGGGATTTGATTGGTGTCATGAGTACGGGAATAAATTCTTAGGTAGTGGTGGTTTTGATAAGGACCTGCCTTGTATGGGCCAGTAGGCCTTCTGCAATGTTCCTCCATTCTTATGTTCTTATGTGTTCATTGAGGCGTGTTTCGAGGTTTCTTGCTGTTTCTCCTACATAAATTCTGTCGCAGCCTCCACAGGGTATAGTGTAGACCCCTGCGTTGACTGGTTCAAGGTGCTTGGATTTTGTCCTGGTTAGATACTTCATAGAAGTACTGGAAGCGATGGCGACTCTAGTGTTAGCTTGTGCAAATACTTTAGAAATGTTGGATGCAACCTGGCTGTTGGGAAGAATTATAACTTTGTTTGGAGTGGAGTTGACGCGTGGAGAATTAATGATCTGAAGAACTCTTTTCTTGCAATCTTTGATGTAAAAGGAAGGAAAATGTAAATCAGTGAAGGTTTGGTGAATGTATGTACATTCCTCGTCAAGAAACTCAGGACTACAAATTCGGTAAGCTCTTAGGAAGAATCCGATGATGATGCCTCTTTTGGTCTTAGTATCTTGACTGGAATAGAAGTGTGTGAGATCATTTTTATTTGTAGGTTTCCGGTAAACTTGAAATCTTAGGTTGTTATCTACTTTGTGGATGAGGACGTCTAGAAAGGGTAGCTTGTCATTGGACTCTTCTTACTAAACAGCACCTGCCTCGGGGACCCTCAACGTATCCGTCATTATGGGTATACTGCACTACAGTCCCCCTACGATCCCCACGATGGGGTTGCCATCCTTGTCAAATCCAACATAAAACATGAATTTCTCCCAATCCCTTTTATTCAGCAACACTGTCTTGCGGTCAGAATACACACCCACCTTGGCCCCTTCATCTTCTTCACTACCTATGCTCGCCCTAACACTATTCTCAACATACACGACCTTTTCTTAGTCTTCAACTACACCAACACACCAACATACCTACTAGCTGACATGAATGCCAAACACAACGCCTTTCATCACACCAGTAACAACCAACTTGGTCACCAATTACTCAACTTCACAAACCATAAACACCTAATTCACCTCGGCCCAGACTTCAACACCTTCTACAACCACATGGGCCAAGGCAAACCCGATATCATTCTGGCAAACCGAGCTAGCTCTCTCTTCCAACACTACATCTCACCTGGCCCTATTACAGGCTCTGATCACATCCCAGTCATCTTACACATCTCTTCCAACCCTATCCTCATCCCAGCAAGACCTTCCTTCTCCTACAAGAACGCTGACTGGGATGCTTTCAAGCAACATATAGATAATACTAACCTCACCTATGACTACAACAACAAACCTATCTCTGACATTGACACTCAACTTGATCTCATCCAAGACACCATTACACAAGCAGCCAACTCCGCAATACCAAAGAAAACTCACACCACTCACGCAGATCATAACTCACACCAGATCACGAGAGGTGATCTGTACTTAGCTCAGAGGTGATCTGTACTTAGCTCAGAGAGGACGTGTCTAGGGTTCTCTGTTGACTGAACCACTTTTGCTCTGTGAAGTGAACCAAGATGCCGTCCATTGAGCAACTTTACCAGCAGCTTAAGGAGGAATTGAGGGTAGCGAAGCTTGAGATACGGCGATTGACGGAGGAAAACAAGAGGATTCGTAGTAGTCCTCCTGTTGTGAGTCCTCAGGTCAAGAAGGAAACCTGGGCAGTGGCCGGACTTCAAGGAACGAAGTTGAAGATCAAGAAAACGAATGGAGAGTTAGAAACGATGAAGAAGAAAGAGACTGCTGTGGAAACTGTTGTGGAAACATCGAATGCCTTCTCCGTGCTACCCGATGAATGTGAGTCGACTACTGGGAACGTCACGACGAACGACACCAAGGAAGGTAAAAACATTGTTGTTGTTGGGGATAGCCAGGTTAGGTATATTGATAGGGCATTCTGCTTGAAGGATAAGAGTAGGAGACAGAGGGTTTGCTTTCCTGGGGCTGGGATGGAGGATATTGTTAGCCGGCTTGACAACATCATGAACGGTAATGGGATCAATCCTATTATCTGCCTCAGTGCTGGAGGCAATGATGTAGGCAAGCGTAGAAGTGAGGATTTAGTTAGAAGGTACAGGACAGCAATAGACATAATTAGGAAGACGGGGGGGCGCCCTGTTATATGTGGCATTTTTGCCAAGAAGGGGTGTTGGAAATGAATGGCTGTCCAGAGCGATTGGTATAAATTGCTGGCTGGACAAACACTGTAAGGATAATGCAGTCCCATTCATTGACAACTGGGACCACTTCTATGGCCGAAATGACGTATGCCAGGGATGGGGTACACTTATCCAGGGCAGGTGTAGAATTTCTCTCTAGCTCAGTTGAGGATGTTGTTAGGGCTTTAAACTAGCATTAGTTAGAGGTATGGGTTTAGGAATGGTGAATAATGAGGGTCAAAATATTGATTCAGGCTTTGATATTATAAATCTTAACAATAACAGTAATCGAGTAACATAGGGTAATAATCGTAACAGAATTTGTGTAAAACAAAAGCTGAATATGAAAAAGGTTCACAAGAAGATACATCTCAATGTATTTTACAATATGTTAAGTAAAAGGACACAAATGCAACTAATGTGACATTTTATTGTAGCAACGTTTCGCTCTCCAGGAGCTTTCTCAAGCCGTTACAAGCGATACATGGACACAGTGGGCTATTATATACTCTCAAAGTGAGGTGAAATACTAGTGGTGGTCGAGGTAGTAGTGATATAAGTAGTAGTAGTAGTAGTAATACAATAAGGTAGAACAATCAATTTGCACATGAGTAAAAGGTGATAAAACAATTACATGGGTAGTATAAAAATAGGTTAGACAAATATTTCTGCTGGAGGTTGGAATAGAGAAGGCCTGTAGGAGTGTTCCACATCTACGATGTGCTTGTGTTGAATTAGCAGGAGAGACTATGTGATGGTAGGGTTTACTGTTTTCAGGAGGATTCTAGCTAAGACTTCAGAGATGGTGAAGCTGCCTTGGTTTTGTTTAATTGTGTTAGAAACAGCGATAAGGGCTGATTCAAGGCACTTGCGTCTACGGAAATTAGTTTCTTTGATTACTAGTCGGGCGTCTTTGAACTTCATGAGATGATTGTATTTTACACTAACTGTCGAAGCGCCAGAAATAAAATTAACGAATTACGTTTGGTAGCATGTGCTGGGAACTTTGATGTCATTGCAATAACTGAAACATGGTATAATATAAAGAGTCGGGATACGATTGCTGAGTGTCATATTCAGGGGTTTAAGTTGTTCCATGTAGATAGATATAATGGGAAAGGGGGTGGAGTTGCATTATATGTACGAGAAAATATAAATTGCTGCATAAAAACAGGCATAAAAATAGATGGATCATTAACAGAATCTGTTTGGGTAGAGTTTCTAAAGGTCAAGAAAAACTGATTCTAGGTGTAATATACCGACCTCCCGGCTTGGATCACGATAGAGGGAGACTTCTTTGGGACGAAATTGTTAGGGCTTCTAGACATAATAACGTAGTGATAGTAAGGGATTTTAACTTTAGTCAAATTGACTGGACTTCTTTGACCGGGAATCTGAGTCCAGTGACTTTATGGAAGTAGTTCAGGACTGTTTTCTGAAGCAGTGTGTGACGGAGCCTACCAGAGGTAATAATTTGCTCGACCTAGTCTTGTCAAATAAAGAAACCCTTGTAAATAATCTGGAGATCAGTGAAGAGCTTGGGCTAGTGATCACAAATCCATTACTTTTAATATTACCTGGGAGTACGAGAATAGGGATAATACGGTAAAGTTCCTGATTTTCGTTCTGCCGACTATATTGGACTTAGAGAACACCTGTCTAATCTCGACTGGGGTAATCTACTAACGATTCGATGGGATCTGCGTTTATGATTTTTTTCTTAATAATTTACAACGTGCACAGAGTATATTTATTCCCCCGAGAAATTTAGGTCAAATAATAACGATCCCAAATGGTTTAACAGGAGGCAAAAACATCTATTAGGGGAAAAGAGGGAAATTTTTAGGCGCATCAAAAGGAGATGTTAACCTTATTGACCAATATGTTCATCTTCATACGGGAGATTTTTATACTGTAAATCATTTTAGTCATTCTTCTTTGTATGTTCTCCAATGAATCTATATCCATCCTGTAGTAAGGGCCAAACGGCTGCATAATCCAATGAGGTCTCACTAGTGATGTATAGAGCTGTAAAATAACTTTGGACTTCTGTTGCTTATACTTCTTGAAATAAATCCTAGTCATCTGTTAGCCTTATTGCCACTTAGGCACTGTTGTCTTGGCTTTAGATTCCTGCTTACCATGACTCCCAAGTCTTTTCACAGTCACTAGCGAAATGGTTATGAAACAACTAGACCGACTGAAACAAAATAAATCGCCGGGTCCTGATGAGCTTTTGCAAGGGTTCTTAAGGGAATGCAAAATGGAACTCTTTAACCAATATCTAACATTTTTAATTTATCTTTCAAACAGGTGTAGTGTCTGATATGTGGAAGATGGCTAATGTAATTCTTATTTTTTAAAACAGGGGACAAGTCACTACCGTCAAATTACCCCCAATAAGCCTGACCTCAATTGTAGGCAAATTACTAGAGTCAATTATAGCTGATATTATTAGAAGCCATCTAGATAACCATAATTTGATTAATGATACTCAGCATGGATTCACGAGGGCCGTTCCTGCCTATCTAATTTATTAACCTTCTTCACTAAAGCTTTTGAGGCTGTTGATCACGATAAAGAATTCGATATTGTTTATTTAGACTTTAGTAAGGCTTTTGATAGAGTACCGCACCAGAGACTGTTAAAGAAAGTGGCAGCTCATGGCATTGGGGAAAAGTGCTGTCATGGATCGAGTCATGGCTCACCAATAGGAAGCAGAGATTGTGCATAAATGGGGTTAAATCCGAATGGGGACTTGTAACAAGTGGTGTTCCACAGGGATCAGTCTTAGGCCCATTGTTATTTATAATATATATCAATGACCTTGATGAGGAATTACTAGTGATATGAGCAAATTCGGACGACACGAAGATAGGTAGGATAATTGATTCAAACATAGATGTCATAGAACTTCAGGAAGATTTAGACAAACTTAATTCGTGGTCAGAAAAGTGGCAGATGCAGTTCAATGTAGATAAATGCAAGGTTCTGAAGCTCGGGAGTGTCCATAACCCAAGCACTTATAAGTTAAATAACGTAGAACTTAGCCATACAGATTGCGAGAAGGACTTGGGGGTGATGGTAAGCAGCAACCTTAAACCAAGACAGCAATGCCTAAGCGTACGTAATAAGGCAAATAGATTACTGGGATTTATATCAAAAGTGTTAGCAACAGAAGTCAGAGGTTATATTACAGCAAAATACATCATTAGTAGGCCTCACCTAGATTACGCAGCTCAGTTCTGGTCTCCATATTACAGAATGGACATAAATTCGTTAGAAAACATTCAGCATAGAATGACTAAATTAATCATAGCATTAGAAATCTTCCTTAGAAGAAAGAAATTGAAAGCCTAAAAATTTCATTCACTTGTAAGACGTGAATAGGGGGACATGATCGAGGTATACAAGTGGAAAATGGTTTACAAAGGGAATATAAATAAGGTCTTGAGGGTATCTCTCCAAGAGAGAACCGCAAAAAGGATTCAAGTTGTAAGTTTGAAATTTTGAAAGGATATAGGAAAGTATTGGTTTGGAAATGGGTAGTTGATGTTATGTAGATCAAGTTCTACTTCACCTAGTTTATAAATTCGAGGATATTTTCATTACCAAGGACTAGTACCTTACACTTGTCCACATTGAACCTCATCTGCCACTTTTCAGACCAAGACATTAATTTGTCCAAATCCTCCTGGAGTTCACTGGTATCCTCCCCAGAATGAATCATACGGCCTATTTTTGTATCATCAGCAAATTTACTCATGTCATTTGCAATTCCTTCATCAAGGTCATTTATGTAAATTATGAACAACAATGGGCCTAAAACTGATCCTTGTGGGAAAGCCACTAGTGACTAATCCCCATTCAGATTTGACCCCATTAATGGAAACTCTCTGCTTTCTATTGGAAGCCATGCCTCTATCCATGCTAGAACTTTACCTCCTATCCATGACGCCCCCTTTCTTAAAGTCTCTTGGGGTACTCTATCAAGGCCTTCAAATCCAATAAACTATATCATATTCTTTATCACTGTCTACTGCCTCAAATGTTTTATTGAAAAACGTATAAAATTTTCAGGCAGGGAAAGACCCTCGTGAACCCATGCTGGGTTCATTAATCAAAATTTTGTTCTTCAAGGTGACTTCTTAAAAATCAGCTATAATTTATTATAATAATTTGCCTACTATAGATGTGAGGCTTATTGGACGGGGGGAATTTTAAATTACTCCCTGATTTGAAATGGAACTACTGGGGATCTTCCCATCTCTGGACAACACCAGTTAGGATGGACGTAAAAAACATTCGTTAATGCCCCACTAATTCCCCCTTGCTTCTTTAAGTACCCTGGAAAACACTCTGGGTCCCGGGGGTTATTTTCTTCATTTATCTATCTGTTTGATAAATGTCAACGTGCCGAGTATGTTTTTTCCCAGAAATTTAGGTCAAATTAACGATCCCAAAGGTTAACAGGAACTAAAACATCTATTGGGGGGAAAATTAAAAATATTGGTAGAATTACCCAAATTTGAAAGGACACAAATGCAACTAATGTGACATTTTTTGTGGCAACTTTTTCTCCCGGCCTCAGTGAACACATTAATGCATTTGGAACGAAAGAACAAAGAACATAAAAAAGGAGGGAAAAATGCAGAAGGCCTTAAAGCAGGGGCCCTTTTCAAAACCACCACCTAAATTTACTCCCCACTCCAAAATCAAACCCGCCCCCCCCTCATATATTTATCCCCAAATCTTTTAAAAAACCCAAGGCCCCCCTCTA
>WNWK01057508.1:0-10718 GCA_009830355.1 Cherax destructor
GATGGTTGTGGATGTGGAGGTAGATACTCCCAGACGCTTCAACGTTCAAGCTTCCAACACAAGCTCAACCAGGTTGAGCCATCAATCCAGTTCACACTAGAAGAAGAAGTTGACAATACTCTTCCTTTCCTTGATGTTCTTCTCTGCAAAGTCGACCATGAACTTCGTTTTAAAGTCTATCGAAAACCTACCAACCAACACGATCTTCTCTACGTCTACTCTCACCACGACACCAAGACTAAAACGTGGTGTAATTATAGGCTTTTTCCTGTGCGCACTCAGAATCTGCAGCAGTGAGTTCCTTGAGGAAGAATGCTCCCTTATTGAGCAAGTTTTTTCTAAACTTCATTATCCTCATCACTTCATTAGAGACTGCAGACGACGGGCATTAAACATCTTCAACACACCCAGAGAAGACACTGCCGAGAAACGATACATAGTCCTCCCCACCAACTCCATTACCAAACATGTTTCCAACATTTTTTCCAATACCTCATTCAGAGTATCTACCTCCACATCCACAACCATCAAGGACATTACCAGTAACAGACAGGACAAGCTTCAATCCACTGCAGGGTATACACAATTCCTTGTAATGACTGCAGCAAATTATACGTTGCGAAACATCCAGAGACCTCCAAACACGTATTTCAGAACACCAGTACGCAGGCAGATCTGACGACCCAAGAAATGCCTGTGTTCAACACCGAAATTTACACAACCATTTAATCAACTACAGAAACGCAAGACTCATAGCCAGAGAAGACAACACTCAATACCGAAGAATCCTGGAATCATCACTTATTTGTATATCCAACAACTTCAACCAGAACAACGACTTCTACAACATAGCTGAACCTATTGCCAAGAAACTTCTTCATCGCTATCCCACATAGAACTCAAGAATGGAACACTGCAGGTCCTTTAAGTTACCTGAGGTTTTAAACTATCACAGTACTTTGAAGACTGTCACATGCAGCTTTCCCACCTGACCCAGCATTCTCCACCAGACTAAATCGTATAAATACCCTTGTTTCTTATATCCCGGTAGATCCGTTTGTGACTCGATAAAGCTACTGCGTGGGCGAAACGTTGTCAATAAAGGATCACATTATACTGCTTATGTGTTTATCTTTCCACTGCCCCACGGTGCTCTCCGCCCTCCTTGGTGTTGCTCCTAGCCGCTGATCTCAGCAAATTTCCCTGCCTTGCCAAACTGCACCAATTAGCAATGCAGGATGTTTACTTCCTCGTTGTGTGGCATAGATAACAATTCATGCTAGCTTCAAGTTGCATGGGTGTAAGATTTCCTTACTTTTCCTGCTATTTGTAAGAGATTAATTTCCTCTCATTAACCACACTTATGGTTGCAACACTGGTTTCTTGCAAGGAAGTGGCGTGTCTATACACTGGTCATATGCTTCCAATTAAAGTATTGATGAGGAAGCGCAAGACCCCATTGCCCTTTCTGAGAGGGTCTTCCCTCAGGGCTGAAGGGGCTGATAACCCCCGTCTTCTGGAGAAAATTTCTCCACACACTAGCACACTTTGGTCTCTACACTTTCGTTTAAACCGTGGCCTTACTCCGATCTTCCCATTATTTCTGTTGCCTTTGGGTATGAACTTTTCTGCTTTCCTGCACCTGTGGCTACATGTTCAATCATTTTGTTTACTGTCTTTCCCTCTAGTTCCCTTACCCACTGCACCTCAAACAGGAATTGACTCATGCCTGTAGAGCCACCTCTTTGAAGTTCGGCTCTTTCCTCTTCCCGTGCTGCTTCACTCTCCACTGTTAACTCTACAAGGTATTCGAAACTCAAGACCACGTGGTCACTAGCGCCAAGGGGCCTATCGTATGTAATATCCCCAATGTTGGAACTACTCAAGGCGAATAAGAGGTCCAGGCTTGTTGGTCCCTCTCTCCTCTCCTCTCTGGGTTTGTGTGTGTGTTTATATATTAATATGAGTGTGTCTGTGTGTTTGGGAATATCTGTGTAAGAGCTTGTGAGTGTGAGAGTTCATGTACTCACCTATTTGTGGTTGCAAGGGTCGATTCATAGCTCCCGGTCGTGCCTCTTACGTAATATATATATTTATTTACTACAAGTACATGTACAAGGCATACAGGCCTAGCTGACGTCAATGACATACTACTATATAGAAAGCCGCTTGTTATGCAGAGCATTTCGGGCAAATTAGGTCAGTTTTCGTCCCAGGATGCGACCCACACCAGTCGACTAACACCCAGGTACCCATTTTATACTGATGGGTGAACAGGGACAGCAGGTGTCTTATGGAAACGCGTCCCTAACGTTTTTCAGCCGTACGGGAGGAGATTGAACCCCAGATCTCAGTGTGTGAGCTGAGTGCGCTAGCGATCGAGCTACGGGAGGAGTGTTTTTTTGTCTGTGTACTCACCTATTTGTGTTTGCAGGGGTCGATTCATAGCTCCTGGGAAAGGGGAAAGACACTTAACAACCCTTGACCGCTCAAGGCTTACAGTCGCTCTATTTCTAATTCGTGTGTGCTAACATGTTCGAATTCCCTAAGATATATTGGCCCTGCTGACTGATGAAGTATTCTTAATTCGTGTGTACTAACATGTTCCCTGTTCACTAACTAATAATTGTTGGCCCTGCTACTATTAAGCTACTCACTGGTGAACAAAGAGTCTAATAAAGCACCTGTATACACTCACTGACTGTTTGTTATTAAGTACCAAGGCAAGGGAAGAGTGGACGCTTCACGTCCAGCTATGGCAGGTTACCCAGAACTCTCACACACCTGAATTGCTTCCACATATAGGAGAGTTGTGTCTAGCAGTGATGAGTCACGGTGGTCCTCCTGGGACCTCGGTTGAGTACTGTTTTGGGTACGTCAGAACGATACGTCTTTCCTATATATACTGTATTCGCTATGGAATACAACAAAGTTTCTTTTAGACTTTATGACGAGGCCTCAATAAGTAACTTCACAGCAGAGCCAGGGTCGGTTGACTGGCCTACAGAATTCTCCAATGCCACTGGTATCGATGATTGGATAGACATATTTCTTAATAAATTACTTAGACTATACAACAAACATTGTCCCATAAAAACAAAACAGATTACGAACAAACGGTTAGGTTGCCCATGGCTAACTAACAGCATACTAAGATCCATTGATAAGAAACATCAATATAAAAAAGCAATATAGACAGGGCCTAATACACAAAAATACTATTAAACACTATGCATCAGTTCTCACCAAATTAATAAGAAAGGCCAAGCACTTGTACTATTCCAGCAGATTCACCGAAACAAGAAGATATAAAAAGACCTGAAAACACTCTCAGATTCTGGGCCACAAACTGAAAAACTAGGGATATTGTTCTAACTAAACCGAATGAAACACAACTACAGCCTATTGATACAGCTAACAAGTTGAATGACTTCTTCTCAACCATAGGATCAAATCTCGCCAGTAAAATCCCAGGTGCCAGCGCCCAAGCAAGTGATTATTTAGATGGAAATTTCCCAACCTCCTCCTATCTTGCACCTACCGAACCCACTGAAGTCACCATGATTATAAAGTCACTTAAGAATAAATCAGGAATCTGTCTCAAGTCCCACCATTATTGTACAAGCGAGCGGCCCATGTCCTTTGCCTGCTTTTTCACTACTTTTTAACAAATCACTAGAAACTAGCACTTTCCCAACACCCCTCAAGACAGCAAGGGTTACACCAATTCACAAAGGTGGTGACCCCACATATGTAAATAACTACAGGCCAATCTCAAACTTACCTTTGCTAACCAAAATCTTTGAGAAACTAGTGCACAAGAGATTATATTCGTTTATTACAGTACAAAGCATACTCAAACCCTGCCAATTTGGCTTTAGAAAAAGCAAAAGCAGAAACGATGCAATTGTAAAAATGCTGGACCTATTTTACACAGCACTGGAAAATAATGAATATCCGTTAGGACTCTTTATTAACCTAAGGAAAGCTTTTGATACAGTAGACCACGGCATCCTACTCAAAAACTTGACCATTACGGTATAAGAGGCCACGCACTTATATATTTCAAATCCTATCTTACTAACAGGTATCAATACGTCACCATTAAAGACAACCTCATCTACACGACCACTTGATACTGGAGTGACACAGGGAAGTGTCCTTGGTCCCCTGCTCTTCCTCTTATACATCAATGATCTTCCCAACGTATCCCAACACCTGAAACCAATTTTCTTTGTTGACGACACTACTTATGTCATCTCCCACCCAAATCTTGCCTCACTCAACACCATTGTTAATGAAGAGCTACTAAAAATATCAACCTGGATGACTACCAATAAATTTACACGTAACACTGACAAAACCTTCTAAATTATGTTTGGTAACAGAACAGGTGTTGCACAACTGAACATAATGATTGACAACACTTCTATTGCTAAACATAATGAGGGCAAATTCCCGGGCCTACACCTTGACAGCAACCTGAATTTCAGCACCCATATCCAACACATAGCAAAAAAAGTGTCCAAAACGGTTGGGATCCTCTCTAAGATACGTTACTATGTACCGCAATCAGCCTTACTCACACTACTATTCACTCATCTATCCCTACCTCATCTATGCTATATGTGCTTGGAGATCAACAGCAACAACCCACCTAAAACCAATAATAACTCAACAAAAAGCCGCAGTAAGAATTATCACGCAATCCAATCCCAGGGAACACCCCCCCCCCACTCTTCAAAGACCTAAACTTACTCACTGTTCAGAGCATCTACACTTACTACTGTGCAACCTACATTTACAGAACTATAAATTCCAATATTAACCCTGAACTAAAACACTTGATAGTTGTGACAGGACTCACAGGCACAACACCAGACACAAAAATCTCTGACATTCCCGTGTCCGGCTAAATTTATACAAATGTTCAATGTACATTAAAGGGCCTAAAATCTGGAACTCCTTACCTGAAAACTCCAGAATTTCAGACTCAGCCACCATATTCAGCACTATCATCAAAAAACATCTCATCTCCCTAACACACCCCACCATCACCTAACTACATGAAAACCACCTATTCATGCACACACACACACACACACACACACACACACACACACACACACACACACACACACACACACACACACACACACACACACATCCTCCTCATCTACACCTACACTGACCCAAAGGACAGTAAACATTTAAATCCCGAATATAGCTAAACTATTGCCTAATAAATCTCAAAGTAGTATTAAGTTTGCCTGATATTCTCCAATATAGGATCTTTAATAGAAACTATGTAACATGCCAAGACGTAACCATACTCATTACTAATTTTACAAATTGTCATATTCTAAATATTCTGAACTACCTCACTATTGTAAATCTATTTATTCATTTGTAATTTGTAATATAGAGTAAGAACTATTATTAGTCTGCCCGAAATGTCTAGCATGCCCAGGCATGCTAGGCATGCTAGTGGCCATCTTTGTAATTATTGTCTTATAATATGTAAACCACACATTGTAATCTTTGTAATTATTGTTTTATAATATGTAAACCACACATTGTAATCTTTACAGAGAAATAAAAATCTGAATCTGAATTTACTGTACTCACTGTGTACTCCAGCCACCACTCGCAACACTACCAAGATATGTACATTTTACTGTCCAGATATGCACACTTATTTCCTTAGCTTGTGGACACAAAGCTAGCTACTAGCAACATCAAGATGCAAAAGACTGATGGCTGCTAATTCTGCCTCTCTGAATTTATATTTTTTCTGCTTATTCACTGCATGATTTCTCTTCCTGCTGACTCGCTAATCTAACTCGTCTTTGCATTTATCTCTCAATCTCTGAGTCACAACTCACCATTTTGGTGTAATTATGATGAACACCAGGTGCCTGGCACTAGGCCCGGCACCGACCCCTCACTGCTTCTAGCAAATACCCGCTCTCTCACATTATCAAATCCATATGTACACCTGTTAACCCTTTTGGGGCCTAGTTCCTAGGCCTTTTGTGTATCCATATGCTCTTGCGCTACCATCCACAGGATGGATATGGGGTGCACAAAAAACTAGTCACTTCGGTGGCAAAATTTGAAATCTAAGGTGGAGTGTGTGTGAGAGTCTGGTGGAGTGTGAGAGTTTGGTGGTGTGTGAGAGAGTCTAGTGGAGTGTGAGAGTTTGGTGGTGTGTGTGAGAGTCTGGTGGAGTGTGTGAGAGTCTGGTGGTGTGTGTGAGAGTCTGGTGGAGTGTGTGAGAGTCTGGTGGTGTGTAAGAGTCTGGTGGAGTGTGTGAGAGTCTGGTGGTGTGTGTGAGAGTCTGGTGGAGTGTGTGAGAGTCTGGTGGTGTGTGTGAGAGTCTGGTGGAGTGTGAGAGTTTGGTGGTGTGTGAGAGAGTCTAGTGGAGTGTGAGAGTTTGGTGGTGTGTGTGAGAGTCTGGTGGAGTGTGTGAGAGTCTGGTGGTGTGTGTGAGAGTCTGGTGGAGTGTGTGAGAGTCTGGTGGTGTGTAAGAGTCTGGTGGAGTGTGTGAGAGTCTGGTGGTGTGTGTGAGAGTCTGGTAGTGTGTGTGAGAGTCTGGTGGAGTGTGAGAGTTTGGTGGTGTGTGTGAGAGTCTGGTGGAGTGTGTGAGAGTCTGGTGGTGTGCGTGAGAGTCTGGTGGAGTGTTTGAGAGTCTGGTGGTGTGTGTGAGAGTCTGGTGGAGTGTGTGAGAGTCTGGTGGTGTGTGTGAGAGTCTGGTGGAGTGTGAGAGTTTGGTGGTGTGTGGAGAGTCTGGTGGAGTGTGAGAGTTTGGTGGTGTGTGTGAGAGTCTGGTGGAGTGTGTGAGAGTCTGGTGGTGAGTGTGAGAGTCTGGTGGAGTGTGAGAGTCTGGTGGTGTGTGTGAGAGTCTGGTGGAGTGTGTGAGAGTCTGGTGGAGTGTGTGAGAGTCTGATGGTGTGTGTGAGAGTCTGGTGGAGTGTGGGAGAGTCTGGTGGAGTGTGTGAGAGTCTGGTGGTGAGTGTGAGAGTGTGGTGGAGTGTGTGAGAGTCTGGTGGAGTGTGTGAGAGTCTGGTGGTGTGTGTGAGAGTCTGGTGGAGTGTGTGAGAGTCTGGTGGAGTGTGTGAGAGTCTGATGGTGTGTGTGAGAGTCTGGTGGAGTGTGGGAGAGTCTGGTGGAGTGTGTGAGAGTCTGGTGGTGAGTGTGAGAGTGTGGTGGAGTGTGTGAGAGTCTGGTGGAGTGTGTGAGAGTCTGGTGGAGTATGTGAGAGACTGGTGGTGTGTGTGAGAGTCTGGTGGAGTGTGTGAGAGTGTGGTGGAGTGTGTGAGAGTCTGGTGGAGTGTGTGAGAGTCTGGTGGTGAGTGTGAAAGTGTGGTGGAGTGTGTGAGAGTCTGGTGGAGTGTGTGAGAGTCTGGTGGAGTATGTGAGAGTCTGGTGGTGTGTGTGAGAGTGTGGTGGTGTGTGTGAGAGTCTGGTGGAGTGTGTGAGAGTCTGGTGGTGAGTGTGAGAGTGTGGTGGAGTGTGTGAGAGTCTGGTGGAGTGTGTGAGAGTCTGGTGGTGAGTGTGAAAGTGTGGTGGAGTGTGTGAGAGTCTGGTGGAGTGTGTGAGAGTCTGGTGGAGTGTGTGAGAGTCTGGTGGTGTGTGTGAGAGTGTGGTGGTGTGTGAGAGTCTGGTGGATTGTGTGAGAGTCTGGTGGATTGTGTGAGAGTGTGGTGGAGTGTGTGAGAGTCTGGTGGAGTGTGTGAGAGTCTGGTGGTGTGTGAGAGTGTGATGGAGTGGGGGAGAGTCTGGTGGATTGTGTGAGAGTCTTGTGGATTGTGTGAGAGTGTGGTGGAGTGTGTGAGAGTCTGGTGGAGTGTGTGAGAGTCTGGTGGAGTGTGTGAGAGTCTGGTGGTGAGTGTGAGAGTGTGGTGGAGTGTGTGAGAGTCTGGTGGAGTGTGTGAGAGTCTGGTGGTGTGTGAGAGTGTGATGGAGTGTGTGAGAGTGTGGGAGAGTCTGGTGGAGTGTGTGAGAGTCTGGTGGTGTGTGTGAGAGTCTGGTAGTGTGTGTGAGAGTCTGGTGGAGTGTGTGAGAGTCTGGTGGAGTGTGTGAGAGTCTGGTGGTGTGTGTGAGAGTCTGGTGGAGTGTGTGAGAGTCTGGTGGAGTGTGTGAGAGTCTGGTGGTGTGCGAGAGTGTGATGGAGTGTGTGAGAGTGTGGGAGAGTGTGGTGGAGTGTGTGAGAGTCTGGTGGTGAGTGTGAGAGTGTGGTGGAGTGTGTGAGAGTGTGGTGGTGTGTGTGAGAGTCTGGTGGTGTGTGTGAGAGTCTGGTGGTGTGTGTGAGAGTGTGGTGGTGTGTGTGAGAGTGTGGTGGTGTGTGTGAGAGTGTGGTGGAGTGTGGGAGGAATGGGAGGAGAGTAATGCCACCTAGATTAAAGTGGATACAACAGTCACCTGCTGCCCCTGATGAAGTCACCCGCTGCCCCTGATGAAGTCACCCGCTGCCCCTGATGAAGTCACCCGCTGCCCCTGATGAAGTCACCTGCCACCCATGATGAAGTCACCTGCCACCCATGATGAAGTCACCTGCCACCCATGATGAAGTCACCTTCCACCCATGATGAAGTCACCTTCCACCCATGATGAAGTCACCTTCCACCCATGATGAAGTCACCTTCCATCCATGATGAAGTCACCTTCCACCCATGATGAAGTCACCTGCCACCCATGATGAAGTCACCTGCAGTATGCCTGATCCGAGGAAGGTATCCCTGTAAGCCCAGCCTCTACCTCAATGCACGCAAAAGGAATAGTGCAGAGTGTGGTTTAATATCGTTGTCGATTTGACGCTGATCTAAAGAGTCGTTCTCCAGTTACTGATCGGAAACCCGTATCCCAATTTAGCTTAATAAAATGGGCAAACTGGGACTTAACCCAATGCAAATTTTATTATTTTTTTTTTTTTACAAAACAGACCTATACAAAGTATGAAGCCGATCAGTAGAAGCATTCTCAAGTTTCCGCACTTAAAGCACTGGTTTGTTTATAGGTATAAAGCCTGCAAACTGGCTCCTAACTTTCCTCTTAAGTTTAATACTACAACACAGAAAGTTTGAAGACATCAGGAGAGGCGTTCACTAGTTATTACCCAGTGCTGTATGACCCTTAAGAGTTTAGCGCTTCATTATGATTATAATAACAATCACTAGTTATTACACGGAAACCCAGAAGGAAGACAAAATTCCGACAAACATAAAGTATCCCCTCTTGAGATGTAAATATAAGTATCCCCCTTGAGAGATAATTATAATAATAATAATAATATATCTTTATTTTCTACAAGTACATGTACAAGGTATACAGTCATAGCTGACATCAATGACATACTACTATATACAAAACCCCTTGTTATCCAGAGCATTTCCAGCAAATTAGGTCAGTTTTGTCCCAGGATGCGACCCACAACAGTCGACTAACACCCAGGTACCATTTTACTGATGGGTGAACATAGACAACACGCCCAATGTATGTGTCCCCCTAGAGAGATAATCATAGGTATCCCACTTGAGGGATAATTATAGGTATCCCACTTGAGGGATAATTATAGGTATCCCACTTGAGGGATAATTATAGGTATCCACTTGAGGGATAATTATAGGTATCCCACTTGAGGGATAATTATAGGTATCCCACTTGAGGGATAATTATAGGTATCCCACTTGAGGGATAATTATAGGTATCCCACTTGAGGGATAATTATAGGTATCCCACTTGAGGGATAATTATAGATATCCCCTTTCAGGGATTATAGGCATCCCCTTGAGGGTTAATTATATTTATCCCCTTGAGGTATAATGATATGTATCCCCTTTGAGGGATAATGATATTTATCCCCTTTGAGGGATAATGATAGGTATCCTTGAGGGATAATTATAGGTATCATCTGAGGGATAATTATAGGTATCATCTGAGGGATAATTATAGGTATCATCTGAGGGATAATTATAGGTATCCCCTGAGGGATAATTATAGGTGTCCCCTGAGGGATAATTATAGGTATCCCCTGAGGGATAATTATAGGTATCCTACAAAAAGTACTGGTAAACAGAGTTAAGTCGGAAGTTGCCACATTGAAGAGCTCTGTTCCACAAGGCACAGTACTCGCCCCCATCCTGTTCCTCATCCTCGTATCAGACAGAGATGTAAACCACAGCACCGTGTCGTCCTTTGCAGACGACACTAGGATCTTCATGAGAGTGTCATCCATTGAGGACACGGTAAATCCCCAAGCAGATATAAACCAAGTTTACCAATGAACAACGTAAAACAATATGATGTTTAGTGAGGACAAATTTCAACTACTCCGTTATGAAAAACTGGAGGAAATAATAACTAGAACTGAGTATACTACAAACTCTAATCACACAACAGAGCGGAAAAGTAGTGTGAAGGACCTGGGAGTGTTAGTGTCAGAGGATCTCACCTGTAAAGGACCACAACAGTGTCACCATCACATCTGCTAGGAAAATGATAGGATGGATAATGAGAACATTCAAAACACGGGATGCCAAGCCAATGATGATCCTTTTTTTTAATTGTTCTCTCTAGGCTGGAATACTGCTGTTCACTAACAACTCCCTTCAAAGCAGGTGAAATCCCAGATCTAGAGAATGCACAGAGAACCTTTACTGTACATATAAGTTCCGTCAAACACCTTAATTACTGGAAAAGCTTGGAGTCATTTGACC
>WNWK01057509.1:0-10718 GCA_009830355.1 Cherax destructor
ATGTCCTTTCTAAATCTAAATTTATCCAATTTAAATCCGTTATTTCTGGTTTTTACTTGGTTCGATTTCCTCAGTATTTTATTAATATCTCCTTTGTTTATGCCCATCATCCACTTGTACACCTCGATGATATCTCCCCTCATTCTACGTCTCTCCAGAGACTGGAGATTCAATGCTCTAAGTCTATCTTCGTACGGGAGATTTCTTATACTGTAAATCATTTTAGTCATTCTTCTTTGTATGTTCTCAATGAATCTATATCCATCCTGTAGTAAGGAGACCAAAACTGAGCTGCATAATCCAAATGAGGTCTCACTAGTGATGTATAGAGCTGTAAAATAACTTTTGGACTTCTGTTGCTTATACTTCTTGAAATAAATCCTAGTAATCTGTTAGCCTTATTGCGCACACTTGGGCACTGTTGTCTTGGCTTTAGATTTCTGCTTACCATGACTCCCAAGTCTTTTTCACATTCTGTATGATCAAGCTCTACTTCACCTAGTTTATAAATTCGAGGGATATTTTCATTACCAAGGACTAGTACCTTACACTTGTCCACATTGAACTTCATCTGCCACTTTTCAGACCAAGACATTAATTTGTCCAAATCCTCCTGGAGTTCACTGGAATCCTCAGAATGAATCATATGGCCTATTTTTGTATCATCATCAAATTTACTCATGTCACTTGCAATTCCTTCATCAAGGTCATTTATGTAAATTATGAACAACAAAGGGCCTAAAACTGATTCTTGTGGAACGCCACTAGTGACTAATCCCCATTCAGATTTGACCCCATTAATGGAAACTCTCTGCTTTCTATTGGTAAGCCATGCCTCTATCCATGCTAGAACTTTACCTCCTATACCATGAGCTGCCACCTTTCTTAAGAGTCTCTTGTGAGGTACTCTATCGAAGGCCTCACTGAAATCCAAGTAAACTATATCATATTCTTTATCACTGTCTACTGCCTCAAATGTTTTATTGAAAAACGTCAGTAAATTTGTTAGGCAGGAATGACCTCTCGTGAACCCATGCTGAGATTCATTAATCAAATTATGTTCTTCAAGGTGACTTCTAATAATATCAGCTATAATTGATTCTAATAATTTGCCTACTATAGATAAGAAACATAAGAACATAAGAAAGGAGGAACACTGCAGCAGGCCTGTTGGCCCATTCTAGGCAGGTCCTTCACATTCCATCCCACCAACAGAATATTTGTTCAACCTAATTTTCAATGCTACCCAAAAAATAAGCTTTGATAATTTTATTTACTCATGTGCAATTCCCACTCAAATCCAACCCCTTTCACTCATGAATTTATCCAACCTAAATTTAAAACTACCCAAGGTCCTTGCTTCAATAACCCTACTAGGCAGACTGTTCCATTCATCAACTACCCTATTTCCAAACCAATACTTTCCTATATCCTTTCTAAATCTAAACTTATCTAACTTGAATCCATTATTGCGGGTTCTCTCTTGGAGAGATACCCTCAAGACCTTATTTATATCCCCTTTGTTAATACCCATTTTCCACTTGTATACCTCGATCATGTCTCCCTCATTCTACGTCTTACAAGTGAATGTAATTTAAGGGTCTTCAATCTTTCTTCGTAAGGAAGATTTCTAATGCTATGTATTAATTTAGTCATTCTACGCTGAATGTTTTCTAACGAATTTATGTCCATTCTGTAATATGGAGACCAGAACTGAGCTGCGTAATCTAGGTGAGGCCTTACTAATGATGTATAAAGCTGTAATATAACGTCTGGACTTCTGTTGCTAACACTTCTTGATATAAATCCCAGTAATCTATTTGCCTTATTACGTACGCTTAGGCATTGCTGTCTTGGTTTAAGGTTGCTGCTTACCATCACCCCCAAGTCCTTCTCGCAATCTGTATGGCTAAGTTCTACGTTATTTAACTTATAAGTGCTTGGGTTATGGACACTCCCGAGCTTTAGAACTTTGCATTTATCTACATTGAACTGCATCTGCCATTTTTCTGACCAGGAATTGAGTTTGTCTAAATCCTCCTGTAGTTCACTGACATCTACGTCTGAATCGATTATCCTACCTATCTTCGTGTCATCAGCGAATTTGCTCATATCACTAGAAATTCCCTCGTCAAGGTCATTTATATATATTATAAACAACAACGGGCCCAAAACCGATCCCTGAGGAACGCCACTTGTTACAGATCCCCACTCCGATTTAACCCCATTTATGCACACCCTCTGCTTCCTATTGGTGAGCCATGACTCGATCCATGACAACACTTTTCCCCAATGCCATGAGCAGCCACTTTCTTTAACAGTCTCTGATGTGGTACTCTATCAAAAGCCTTACTAAAATCCAAATAAACGATATCGAATTCTTTATCATTATCAACTGCCTCAAAAGCCCCACTGAAAAAAGTTAACAAATTAGTTAGGCAGGAACGGCCCCTGGTGAATCCATGCTGAGTATCATTAATCAAATTATGCCTATCGAGATGGCTTCTTATGTTATCAGCTATAATCGACTCTAGTAATTTGCCTACAATTGATGTTAGACTTATTGGGCGGTAATTTGATGGTAACGACTTGTCCCCTGCTTTAAAAATAGGAATTACATTAGCCATCTTCCACGTATCCGGCACTACACCTGTTTGAAGAGATAGGTTAAAAATGTTAGTTAAGGGTTCACAGAGTTCTATTTTGCATTCCTTAAGAACCCTTGAAAAAGCTCATCAGGGCCTGGCGATTTATTTTGCTTCAAACGGTCTATCTGTTTGATAACCTTTTCGCTAGTGACTGTGATACTACATAATTTATCTTCTTCAGGCCCACTAAAATACCTAATTCTTGGGATATTATTAATGTCTTCCTGAGTGAAAACCGAGAGAAAATAATTATTAAAAATAGAGCACATTTCATTCTCTTTGTCAGTAAGATACCCATAATTATTTTTAAGGGACCTATCTTATCTCTAACTTTTGTTCTATACACCTGAAAAAACTTTTGGGTTAGTTTTCGAATCCTAGCAACTTTAATTTCGTAGTCCCGTTTAGCTTTTCTTATCCCCTTTTAACGTCCTCTTAATGTCAATATACTGACTCATAAGATGACCCTCACCTCTTTTGATACGCCTATAAACTCCTTTCTTCTGCCCTAAAAGATATTTGAGCCTATTATTCATCCATTTTGGGTCATTTCTATTCGATCTAATTTCTTTATATGGGATAAATGTTATTTGGGCAGCATGTATAGTGTTCAGAAAACTGTCATATTGATAGCTATCTTCATTACCCCAGTCCACAGATGATAAGTGTTCTCTAAGTCCATTGTAATCTGCTAAGCGAAAATCTGGGACCGTTACTGAGTTATTCGTACTATGAAACTTCCATTCAATGCCAAAGGTAATTGATTTGTGGTCGCTTGCGCCGAGTTCCTCTGTAATTTCTAAATTATTAACAAGGGTTTCCTTGTTTGCCAGAACTAAGTCAAGCAGGTTATTTCCCTTGTAGGTTCTGTCACAAACTGCTTCAAAAACAATCTTGAACTACATCTAAGAAGTCGTTAGATTCTAAATTCCCAGTCAAAAATTCCAATCAATTTGACTAAAGTTGAAGTCACCCAGAATAACTACGTTATCGTGCATTGTGGCCTTAACAATTTCCTCCCATAGTAGTCTCCCTTGGTCCCTAACTAAGTTTGGGGGACGGTATATCACACCTAAAATCAATTTTTCATGCCCCTCTGAAAATTCTATCCAGACAGACTCTGTATGTGTTATTTCAGACTTTATCCCCTTTTTTATGCAACAGTTCAAGCGATCTCGGACATACAGTGCCACTCCACCCCCCTTCCCGAAACTTCTGTCTACTTGGAACAATTTAAAACCCTGTATATGACATTCAGCAGGCATGTCCCTATTTTTCGTATTGAACCACGTCTCAGTTATGGCAAATACATCAATGTTACCTGCACTTGCAAATAATCTCAAATCGTCCATCTTATTCCTAGCACTACGACTATTTGTATAATACACTTTTAAAGACCCTCCTTTCTCTTTACCCTTCCTGCTCCATTCTGTTTTACCACTATACCTATTTCTGTCCTTGTTATTGTTAAGATTTTTTATATCAAAGCCTAGATCTATATTTCGACATTCATTATTTTCCATTTCTAAACCCATACCTCTAACTAATCCTAGTTTAAAGTCCTAACAACACCCTCAACTGAACTAGCAAGAAAATCCACACCTGCCCTGGATAAGTGAACCCCATCCCTGGCATACATGTCATTTCGGCCATAGAAGTGGTCCCAGTTGCAAATGAATGGTACTGCATTATCCTTACAGTGTTTGTCCAGCCAGCAATTGACACCAATTGCCCTGGACAGCCATTCATCTCCAACTCCTCTCCTTGGCAAAATACCACATATGACAGGGTTCCCACCCTTCTTCCTAATTATGTCTATTGCTGACCTATACCTGCTAGTCAGGTCCTCACTCCTACGTCTGCCAACATCGTTGCCTCCAGCACTGAGACAGATAATAGGATTGCTCCCATTACCTCTCATGATGTCGTCCAGACGGCTAACAATAGGCTTATTGGACGGTAATTTGATGGAATTGACTTATCCCCTGATTTGAATATAGGAACTACATTAGCTATCTTCCACATCTCTGGCACAACACCAGTTAGGATGGACGTATTAAACACATTCGTTAATGGCTGACTAAGTTCCATCTTGCATTCTTTAAGTACCCTGGAAAACAACTCGTCGGGTCCCGGGGACTTATTTTGCTTCAGTTTATCTATCTGTTTGATAACCATGTCCCTCGTGACAGTAATATTAGTTAACTTGAATTCTTCAGGAACTGAATAATTGGTATTAATAATGGGTATTAACAAAGGGGATATAAATAAGGTATTGAGGATATCTCTCCAAGAGAGAACCCGCAATAATGGATTCAAGTTAGATAAGTTTAGATTTAGAAAGGATATAGGAAAGTATTGGTTTGGAAATAGGGTAGTTGATGAGTGGAACAGTCTGCCTAGTAGGGTTATTGAAGCTAGGACCTTGGGTAGTTTCAAATTTAGGTTGGATAAATTCATGAGTGAGAAGGGTTGGATTTGAGTGGGACTCGCGCATGCGTGGGTAGAATTGTCAAAGCTTATTTCTTGGGTAGCATTGAAAATTGGGTTGAGCAAATATTCTGTTAGTGGGACGGATTGTGAAGGACCTGCCTAGTATGGGCCAACAGGCCTGCTGCAGTGTTCCTCCTTTCTTATGTTCTTATGTTGTGTAAAGACTGACAAAAAATAGTCATTAAATAGAGAACACATTTCCAGTTCGTTATCCGTCAGCTGTCCATTCCCAATTTTCAGAGTTGCATCGTGCATGATGACACGCTTGTTGTTGCATCGTGCATGATGACACGCTTGTTGTTGCATCGTGCATAATGACACGCTTGTTGTTGCATCGTGCATGATGACACGCTTGTTGTTGCATCGTGCATGATGACACGCTTGTTGTTGCATCGTGCATGATGACATGCTTCTTGTTGCATCGTGCATGATGACATGCTTGTTGTTGCATCGTGCATGATGACATGCTTGTTGTTGCATCGTGCATGATGACACGCTTGTTGTTGCATCGTGCATAATGACACGCTTGTTGTTGCTTCGTGCATAATAACACGTTTGTTGTTGCATCGTGCATGATGACACGCTTGTTGTTGAATCGTGCATGATGACACGCTTGTTGTTGCATCGTGCATGATGACACGCTTGTTGTTGCATCGTGCATAATGACACGCTTGTTGTTGCATCGTGCATGATGACACGCTTGTTGTTGCATTGTGCATGATGACACTCTTGTTGTTGCATCGTGCATGATGACATGCTTGTTGTTGCATCGTGCATGATGACACACTTGTTGTTGCATCGTGCATGATGACATGCTTGTTGTTGCATTGTGCATGATGACACTCTTGTTGTTGCATCGTGCATGATGACACGCTTGTTGTTGCATCGTGCATGATGACACGCTTGTTGTTGCAGCGCAACATGCCTTGAGTAACTTCACTCCCTACCTTCTGACTGTCGAGTATCAGTGTTCCAAATATCTTATTATTATCAATGAAATAAATTGCCATTTTCTGAACGGCTTGTCAGGTCGAACTTTGCATTGTAAAATAAAATATCTTAGTTCCCACTGATTTATTTCATAGGGAACCTTAAATCCGTTCATACTGCGTCTTGGATCAAGAGCCCTTCACCGGTGTCAGGGCACCTCTCTCGAAGGGATAACGTTGCAGTGTTTAATCCTGGGTGAGTCGGGTCAGGGTTGTCAGGAAACAGTGTTTCCCGACGCTGGTCTTAGTCATGTGATGACCCGCAGCTGCAGCTTATGGTTATCTGACCGAGGCCTTCCACTGGCTTACCGGTTCACCCCTTTAAAAATTATGGTTATGATTATGACCATTAGATCTATATATTTCAGTGACATCACACAAAGTGTACTGACATAGTTACTTATACCCGAGGCTTAGTCTGTCAGTGAGACGAGGAGAGGCAACACTGTTGACGTTTATGTTGACTGACACACACTGTATGTGTCATGGCACACACTGTGTGTCATGGCACACACTGTGTGTGTCATGACATACACTGTGTATGTCATGACACTCTGGAGTACACATCTATCTCTCCTTTATTACACAAATGATAAAAAATATAAGTTTTTAACTCTGGCGAGATATTCGAGACCTCATCCATTAAACCTTACCTGGAGTACACCTGGAGAGGGTTTCGGGGGTCAACGCCCCCGCGGCAGAGGGCTTCATGGTGGATCAGGGCGTGATCAACCAGGCTGTTACTGTTAACGGCACGCAACCCGACGTACGAACGACAGCCCGGCTGGCCAGGTACTGACTTTAGGTGCCTGTTCCACTCATCAACTACCCTATTTCCAAACCAATATTTTCCTATATCCTTTCTAAATTTAAACTTATCTAACTTGGTCTTTGAAAGTGAGATTCTCTGACATTATCACTCCCAGGTCCTTTACATTAATTTTTCCCTCTATTGTGTGGTGGAACTTGTTTTATACTTCGATATAGTTTTAATTTCTTCACGTTTTCCATGTTGGAGTAATTGAAATTTCTCTTCATTGAATTTCATATTGTTTTCTGCGGCCCATTTAAAGATTTGGTTGATGTCCGCCTGGAGTCTTGCGGTGTCTTCAATGGAGGACACTGTCATGCAAATTCGGGTATCATCTGCAAAGGAAGACACGGTGCTGTGGCTTACATCCTTGTCTATGTCAGATATGAGGATGAGGAACAGGATGGGAGCGAGTACTGTGCCTTATGGAATAGAGCTTTTCACAGTAGCTGCCTCAGACTTTACTCACGTTAATACTATTCTTTGTGTTCTATTTGTTAGGAAATTGTAGATCCATCTACCAACTTTTCCTGTTATTCCTTTATTAGGCATTTTGTGTGCTATTACACTATGAGTGTTGCTGTGTGTGCAGTGTGTACTGCCTCGTGGACAGTTGTGGCAGTGAGTATTGCTGGGTGAGAAGTGTGTACTGCCTCGTGGACAGTTTCCCTGCTGTGTGGTCACGGCTCACAACGGTTCAGCCTTTATATACTTTGTCCAAACATTTCTTGGATGTCCTCGTTCATTTCCCCCGAGTTTTCTTTTTCCTGTGTTCTTGAGAGAGAGAGAGAGAGAGAGAGAGAGAGAGAGAAGGATGCACATTCCAACAGTCTTCAAAGAGTTGAATCTCTTTCTAAATTCAGTTGTGGACATGTCTCAGATTTGTTCCAGAGGGATTCAAGAGGCGCTCTCTAAACATTCCCTTAACTTTCGCTACACATTCCTTTAACATTCCCTAAATATTCCCTAAACATTCCCTAAATATTCCCTAACGTTCCCTTAACATTAAACAAATACTTAAGAAATTTAAAAAAAAATAACAGTGAGGCATTAAATAAAAAAAATATATAACATCTTAGTGTCATTTACATACCTTTGAAATGAAATTTAAATACCATATATACGTAGTTAAATTTAGGGACCATTTAAATACAATGTAAAACATTTCAACTAAAAGTACTAAGTCTTCCTGTAAAGTTTTAAACCTTTAAATATTTGGCTGATTGTAAAATAACATTTAAACTGAGAAAATCCCTAAATTCATTATATATATATATATATATATATATATATATATATATATATATATATATATATATATATATATATATGCAAAAAGATCACAGTAAACAGGTGATATCAAAATATGCAAGATACCACTATGAAAAATAGAGGAATTCAAGGCTTCGGACTACTCACATTATCAAGTTCCTTGATAATGTGAGTAGTCACGAAAGCGCTTGGAATTCCTCTATTTTTCATAGTGGTTGTCTTGCTATATATATATATATATATATATATAACACTGCAACTAGCCAAGGATTCGAACCCATGCTGCTTTGGCCCGCCTCATGGTGAGCGAAAACGCATGACGCTCTAACCCACAGGACCACGCAATCCTACAAGAATGATGCATCCAGTCAAGCTAGGTGTTTTTCCGTCATCCGAGGGTGTGGGTACCTCGTTCGTGGTTACAATAATATAAAATACTGCTCGTGGAGGCTAGTACACCAAACAGGGAGTAGAATGAAATTAGCTCAGAGGCATCCACACCACCGTATGACCTCGGATGACGGTAAAACACCTAGCTTGGCTGGATTGCGTGGTCCCGTGGGTTAGAGCGTCATGTGTTTTCCCTCACCGTGAGGTGGGCCAAAGCAGCATGGGCTCGAATCCTTGGCTAGTTGCAGCGTTGTTATTGATCAATACCATTCGTTTGTGGTTACAATAATATATATAATTAAGCAGTGGGTCATATATATCTCAGTGTATATATACTTAAATAGTGGGTGTCATATATATCTTATTAAATGCTTAACAATTATCAAACGGGCGAAATTATTTACAAACATTATCTCTGTCCACAGATTCGAACCTATATACTCTGAATCAAAGCAGAAGTACTTACGCCACTCGGCCAGATCTGACATCCGGAATCTGGCCGAGTGGCGTAAGTACTACGTACTTTGATGCAGAGTGTGTAGGTAGATAATATTTGTAAATAATCTCAGTATATTTACACTTAATTAATCTTATTCATTATACTCCTATATTGGGAATTTAAGTATTCTTGACTGGTGGTGACCAGGTGACATAGTCTTATTATTAGTCTTATATTCGGTTAACCAACCATTAAACTCTGAAACTCAAATATTCCCTAAATATATAATTTTGAAAAAAAATAAATAACTAAAGCATATTTAAACATTTCAAATTATCCAACACTTAAAATCATTGTTAAATTCTCAGCGAAGTGAGAGACAAACATTATCTTTAAGGGAGGCTCTCAGGCTGCTGAGAACTAACTCTCTCTCTCTCTCTCTCTCTCTCTCTCTCTCTTTATAACAACAAAAAATAATAAAAATTAATGAACTGAAGAAAGAAATTCATGGCGAGTGGAGGATACATACCATGTATGTGTGTGTGTGTATGTGTGTGTGTTATAAACATGTCACTACAATAAGCTTGAGGGTTGCAGAAGCCTCAACATAGCAAGCAATGTTGCAGGGTATCTGCAATAGTCCTGGAAACCCCTAACTTATGAGTGTGTGTGTGCAGGAGGGGCAGGCAGGAGGGGCAGGCAGGAGGGGCAGGCAGGAGGGGCAGGCAGGAGGGGCAGGCAGGAGGGGCAGGCAGGAGGGGCAGGCAGGAGGGGCAGGCAGGAGGGGCAGGCAGGAGGGGCAGGCAGGAGGGTATGGCATAACCAGGAGGATATTATTGTGCAAGCCAGCCAGAAGGAGGCCACGGATAAATTTGTAAGTTTCACTGTTTATTGTGGCCAGGCTGCTCTGGCTGCCCTCCTCTCTTCCCTCTTTTAACAAATACGAAAAGACCAGAGACATATTTTTCTGCACCTAGTTTCTGTGATACTGATGTACTATAACAAGCTAATATCCCAAGACGTTATATAAATTGTGTGAGTAAGTAACATTCTATAATTATAAACTGACAGCAGCAACTGTGAACACTTTTCACTGGAGGCCCTCCAGCAGGCGGGGGACCCTGGGCTGCAGTCCCTGGAGGCCCTCCAGCAGGCGGACCCTGGGCTGCAGTCCCTGGAGGCCCTCCAGCAGGCGGTGGACCCTGGGTTGCAGTCCCTGGAGGCCCTCCAGCAGGCGGGGGACCCTGGCAGTATCTGGGCCCTCACAGGGGTGAACCTGCGGCTGGAGGCCCTCCAGCAGGCGGAGGACCCTGGGCTGCAGTCCTGAGGCCCTCACAGAGGTATCGGTAGGGCCCTGGCTGCAGTCCCGAGGCCCCAGCAGGTGGAGACCCTGGGCTGCAGTCCCTGGAGGCCCTCCAGCAGGCGGAGGACCCTGGGCTGCAGTCCCTGGAAGCCCTCCAGCAGGCAGACGACCCTGGGCTACAGTCCCTAAAGCCCGTCACTTAATCCAGCCCTTTGTATAAGTATTGAAATCTGCTTCATTGCAGGTTCTGATGGATCATTAGGAAAACATCTGAAGTTCAGATCCAACACTACGAAACATTTAAATTGAGATCCAACACTAGAAAACATCTGAAGTTGAGATCCAACACTAGAAAACATCTGAGGTTGAGATC
>WNWK01057510.1:0-10718 GCA_009830355.1 Cherax destructor
GCCCCCCAGCCTCCCAGGGCCTCCAGCCTGGGGTCTCCACCCCCAGGGCCTCCAGCCTGCCAGGGCCCCCCAGCCTCCAGGGTCTCCAGCCTCCCGGCCTCCAGCCTGCCAGGGCCCCCCAGCCTGCCAGAGCCTCCAGCCTGGGGTCCCCAGCCCCGGGGGACTCCAGCCTGCCAGAGTCTCCAGCCTGCCCGGCCTCCAGCCTGCCGGGCCTCCAGCCTGCCAGAGCCTCCGCCTGCCAGGGCCTCCAGCCTGCCAGGGCCTCCCACCTGCCAGAGCCTCCAGCCTACCAGGGTCTCCAGCCTGCCAGGGTCTCCAGCCTGCCAGGGCCTCCCAGCCTGCCAGGGCCTCCAGCTTGCCAGGGCCTCCAGCTTGCCAGGGCCTCCAGCCTGCCAGGGCCTCCAGCCTGCCAGAGCCTCCAGCCTGCCAGGGCCTCCAGCTTGCCAGGGCCTCCAGCTTGCCAGGGCCTCCAGCTTGCCAGGGCCTCCCAGCCTGCCAGGGCCTACAGCCTGCCAGGGCCTCCAGCCTGCCAGGGCCTCCAGCCTGCCAGAGCCTCCAGCCTGCCAGAGCCTCCAGCCTGTCACGGCCTCCAGCCTGCCAGGGCCTCCAGCCTGCCAGAGCCTCCAGCCTGCCAGGGCCTCCAGCCTGCCAGGGCCTCCAGCTTGCCAGGGCCTCCAGCTGCCAGGGCCTCCAGCCTGCCAGGGCCTCCAGCCTGCCAGGGCCTCCAGCTTGCCAGGGCCTCCAGCCTCCAGGGCCTCCAGCCTGCCAGAGCCTCCAGCCTGCCAGGGCCTCCAGCCTGCCAGGGCATCCAGCCTGCCAGGCCTCCAGCCTGCCAGGGCCTCCCAGCCTGCCAGGGTCTCCAGCCTGCAGAGCCTCCAGCCTGCCAGAGCCTCCAGCCTGCCAGGATATTAGTCCTTTGTTTTTCAACTCCACTCTTCAACTCTTAAGTTATAATCTTTAAAAATGCCATCAAGTTTAGAGGAAGAAAAAATTGAAAAATTGAAATACAGAAAAAAATCAGGCAACTACTTGAAGGTAACTTTTAAGTGATATATAAGAACAGTTAAGCACTGGAGTAGGCCTACTGCCTCTTGGCAGGCGAAATCCTCTCATGTTCCTGTCCAGCCTGGTTGATGAGACCCTGATCCACCACGAGGCCTGGTCTCAGACCGGGCTGCTGGGGCGTTGACCCCGAAACCCTCTCCAGGTAAACTCCAGGTATCCTAACCTAACCTAGCCAAACTTAACCTTGTATTAATATTAAAGTTCTGTCTCACTGTGTTTATGTCGTGTCATAGCATTATTGTAAACACAAACATATATCAGACACATATTTTAATACTTTATATTTGCATTGTCGTATACATAATCTATATAAGTAGGAAATACAAATGCTGATTGAACGTGAATAAACATCAGAAACATATTCTAATGCACTCTAATTAAGCATAGCTTCGTTCTAGCAATATCATTTTTTCGCAGCGACTTTTTTCTTGCCTCATTTGTAGATTTTTTTCTCTTACATTTTTCCTGCCACTTGTTATGCTGTCACCAACCAGGTATGTATATATATATATGAGTGCGAATGTTTGGTGTTTTTAATGTAGATTAGATTTTAGTTTTATTTGTAAACTTATAAACAAAATTGGTCTTCTATTAGGCTGGTTAATTGGGTTTTAAATCCTCTCGACTGCACAAGGGTCATTAATAATAATAATAATAATAATTTTATTTTACTATAAGTACATGTACAAGGTATACAGGCCTAGCTGCATCATTGACATACTACTATATAGAAAGCCGCTTATTATGCTGAGCATTTCGGGCAAATTAGGTCAATTTTCTTTCCCAGGATGCGACCCACACCAGTTGACTAACACCCAGGTACCCATTTACTGATGGTGAACATAAACAACAGGTTACGGAAACACGCTCAATGTTTCCACCCTTGCCGGAATCAAACCCACTGCACGGTGACCCTTTTCACCACCAAACAATATGTTAATCCTTAAATAGGAGGTAAAGAAAGCTCTAGCATATATATGCTGAGAGAAATACCCCCTCCCTCAGAGTATATTTCCGGTGTGTACGCTATTTATTGCATTATAATGTTAATATGGGTTGATTCTGCGTAAAGCAAAGTCTAGCAGTCTGGGATGTAAACAAAGTCTAGCAGTCTGGGATGTAAACAAAGTCTAGCAGTCTGGGATGTAAACAAAGTCTAGCAGTCTGGGAAGTAAACAAAGTCTAGCAGTCTGGGATGTAAACAAAGTCTAGCAGTCTGGGATGTAAACAAAGTCTAGCAGTCTGGAAGTAAACAAAGTCTAGCAGTCTGGGATATAAACAAAGTCTAGCAGTCTGGGATGTAAACAAAGTCTAGCAGTCTGGGAAGTAAACAAAGTCTAGCAGTCTGGGATGTAACAAAGTCTAGCAGTCTGGGAAGTAAACAAAGTCTAGCAGTCTGGGATGTAAACAAAGTCTAGCAGTCTGGGATGTAAACAAAGTCTAGTAGTCTGGGATGTAAACAAAGTCTAGCAGTCTGGGATGTAAACAAAGTCTAGCAGTCTGGGATGCAAACAAAGTCTAGCAGTCTGGGAAGTAAACAAAGTCTAGCAGTCTGGATGTAAGACAAAGTCTAGCAGTCTGGGATGTAAACAAAGTCTAGCAGTCTGGGAAGTAAACAAAGTCTAGCAGTCTGGGATGTAAACAAAGTCTAGCAGTCTGGGATGTAAACAAAGTCTAGCAGTCTGGGATGTAAACAAAGTCTAGCAGTCTGGGATGTAAACAAAGTCTAGCAGTCTGGGATGTAAGCAAAATCTAGCAGTCTGGGATGTAAACAAAGTCTAGTAGTCTGGGATGTAAACAAAGTCCTAGCAGTCTGGGATGTAAACAAAGTCTAGCAGTCTGGGATGCAAACAAAGTCTAGCAGTCTGGGAAGTAAACAAAGTCTAGCAGTCTGGGATGTAACAAAGTCTAGCAGTCTGGGATGTAAACAAAGTCTAGCAGTCTGGGAAGTAAGCAAAGTCTAGCAGTCTGGGATGTAAGCAAAGTCTAGCAGTCTGGGATGTAACAAAGTCTAGCAGTCTGGGATGTAAGCAAAGTCTAGCAGTCTGGGATGTAAACAAAGTCTAGCAGTCTGGGATGTAAGCAAAATCTAGCAGTCTGGGATGTAACAAAGTCTAGCAGTCTGGGATGAAAAAAAGGGGCCCAAAGGACTTTTAAATACATGTTATAATATTGTATTTGATAACACATTCAAATATTTTAAAATTTACTGCATAAATTTTCCAGAGAAGGTAATAAAATAGTGTTATTAATGTGTAATAAATGTAAAACATTTTACATTTGTAGCTTTAAACAGAAGACTGATTATAGGTTGTAATGGGAGAACTTAAGCTGATTATAGGTTGTAATGGGAGAGACATGATTATAGGTTGTAATGGGGAGGCGACTTAAGCTGATTATAGGTTGTAATGGGAGGAAAGGAAAACTTTCGGGGGTTAAGGGGGGAAGTTTATGCTCTCTGTTTAGCTGGAATAAGTAAATTATTACGTGCAATGTTCTCCGGTAATTCTAGAAATTGTTAAGTAAAGGTAACTTAGTTTAAAGGAGAAACTAGTTAATATCTAGAGTTTAAGTATATATTGGTATACAGATTAATTTTGAGTGAGTTTATTTTATTAAGATGAAAGAAGAGTACACATGAAGGAGTGTATTTATCACTACATATAATCTTATAGCTCACTTTAATCCCAATAGACCTTTATTTGGAATTATAAATTTCTTGGCAGATGCTAAAAGTTTACCCTCATTCACATAATTTAACTCAGGTATATAGCAGCACATATATACCAAGAGGTGTAAGTCTTTTAGTGTATATACGCTACAGTTTAATTTCATTTCTATTTTAGAAATTAAAGACTTGAACTGGTGAAATGGTGCCTTAATGACCCTCGTTTAGTCGACAGACTTTAAACCCAATTAAGCAGCCAACAACTAGCTGCTGGTACGACTGGTCAGAACAAGACTGCTGTCGGGTGTCCAGGATGATATTGCCTCTACAATGAGTTTGAGTCACTTGCGTCAGGGAACAACATGACTTATTTATGGTGATGGTAAATATGTCATGATGAGTGTCAAAGTATCCTTCTTTCTCTAAGGTTCTTGGTCGACCAGCTTCAAATTTTAAAGTGAGATACCAGTGCTAGTGTTGCTGGTATTGGTATTTGTAAGTGTCTTGTTTTAAAGTTTATAGACCAATATGTGATTTTGGCTTCAGTGATAGTCTGGGAAAGCTTCTGATTGGCTTCATACTTTCGTTACTAGAGTATCCTACTTAGGTTTATATTGCTACTGGAACGTATTGATCGAATTTTTTTTTTTAATTTTTAAAATAGGTAAGTTTCTGTTTTCAACTAGGGTTAAAACAGCAGATACACCCAAGAATATGTTTAAAAGACAATATACAAAATAAATTTGCTAGTAAAGGCAAAGCAATTGCTCAACAAAGATAGAGATATAGTAGAGGGCAACGAGTGACTAGCTCCCTTAAGGTTTATTATACAAATAGTAGGAGTCTAAGAAATAAGATAGAAGCTAAGATTACTTGCAAAGTGCAGGTAATATAGATATTATTGTTGTAACAGAGACCTGGTTCAACTTGAAAGATAGAGAAAAGCAAACGATGTAACATACCCCCAATGAAAAGCAGGGTGCCACTAGCACGTTGAGAGACAACACAATAAGTGTCAGGGGCCCAAGACTGTTTAACTGCCTCCCAGCATACATAAGGGGATTACCAATGACCCTGGCTGTCTTCAGCAGGCACTGGAAGGCACCTAAAGTCGGTGCCTGACCAGCCAGGCTGTGGTTCGTACGTTGGACTGCGTGCGGCCAGCAGTAACAGCCTGGTTGATTAGACTCTGATCCAACATGAGGCCTGGTCACAGACCGGGCCGCAGGGCGTTGACCCCTGGAACTCTCTCAGGTAAACTCCAGGTAATAAACTATTGCACACTGATAGGGTACAGGAAGGGTGGTGGGTGGCGATGTATGTCAGAGATAATTTAAATTGTTGTGTTAGACAAGATATAAGATTAGAAACATCGGACACAGAATCTGTTTGGCTACAGTTTCTAGATGGTCGTGAAAAATTAATTTTGGGTGTGATTTACAGCCCCAAGCCTGGATAGGAGGCAGTGCTGCTATGGGACGAAATTCATAAGGCGTCTAGATATGAAAATGTTGTGTTAAGGGAGATTTTAACTTTAGACAAATTGATTGGAACAATGTGACAGAAAATCTTGAGTTAGTGACTTTCTTGATAAGGGTTCAGGATTGCTTTTTAAAACAGTTTGTGACAGAACCAATAGAGGAGCAACTGTTGATTTGGTTCTTGCCAACAAAAAAATCACTAGTTAAAAATCTTGAGGTTAATGATGTGTGCTTGTGAAAGCGATCCAAATCACTAGTTTCAATATATCATGGAATTACCCAGATAACTGCAATCAAGTTTTTTTCCCAGATTTCCCTTTGGGTGACTTCATGGGACTGAAAAATTTTCTGGGGGGACTAATTGGATGACCTGACTTTGGGTCAGGTAGGTTATTTGGGTTCCAATATGACGTGTTTCAGAGCCAGTGCTATTGCCCAGACAACTTTTTGTTCCCAGTAGGGGAAAATTTGATCTAACAAAAATGAAACCATTGGTCAAACGAGAGGCACATATAGGCGTATCAAAAAAAAGGGGTGGGAGTTAAAAATCAATATATTAAATTTAAAAAAGAGAAAAAAAAGGAATAAAAAAAGAAAAGGATTGGGGCTGGGGGAAGGGATTGGAAACAACCCAAAAGGGGTTTTTTTCAGGTATACAGAAGCAAGATTGGGGACAAGATAGGCCCCCAAAATTTACTCGGGTCAGATAAATGACATTGATAAGAAATGTGGGACTTTTCAACACTTCCTCTCATTTTTTACTCAGAAAAAACAAGGAAATTCCAGAAATAATAAATTATTTAGAACGGGACATAATAAACTATACTATTGGGGTAACTAGTGACATGGTCCTCAGACAAATAAAAATTAAAACCTAACAAACCCCCGGCCCTGATGAACTGTTTGGGGGGGTTTTAAAAAGAATGAAAGGGAACTTAGCAAAACCTTTGGCTAATCCTTTCAATTTTCACTACAAACGGTATGAGACAAGTAAAAAACAAATGTAATACCTATTTACAAGGCGGTGACAGGTCCTTACTTGAACTATAGACCAATAAGCCTTACCTCCATAGTTGGAAAATTTATGGAATAATAATTCCCGAAGCAATTCGTAGATCTTAAAAAGCATAAATTGATTAATGAATCTAAACACGGTTTAAAAAAGGGGCGTTCCTGTTTTTTGGAATTAATTTTTCACTAAGGTTTTAGGGGATAGATCATGGTATTGAATAATTTTGTATATGGGCTTGTGGTTTGATAGTGTTCCACATCAGGTATTTAGGAAACTTAAGGACACGGAATAAAAATTTTTTCCGGGTAAGGCATTTGAAAAAATAGGCAGCAGAGAGTTTGCATAAATGGGGAATCAGAATGGGGGACGTCACAAGCGGTGTTCCACGGGGGCATGTTGGGGCCTTGTTGTTACAATTTACAAAACGACATAGATAAGGGAATAAATACGACATAAGCAAATTTCTAAAGACACCAAAATAGGCCGTCCCAAATTTATTCTATGAGGACATTAGAACTCCCGAAAGATTTGAAAGACTGATGCAGTGGTCGGAGAAGTGGCAGATGCAGTTTAATTTAGGCAAATGCAAAATTCTAAATGTTGGACAGGAAAAAACCCGCCACATATAAACTGAATAATGTAGATCTTAATATTAGGATTGGAAAAAGGGTTTAAAGTTCTGGTTGCAGTAATCTGAAACCAAAACAACAGGCATAAGTGTTCGAAAAGTAAAAGAATCCTTCTTCATATCAAGAAGTTAAATAATAGAAGTCCTAAAGGGTTTTTTTCAATTATACCTTTGTTAGGGCCCCATTTTTGATTATGCTGCACAGTTTTGGTCACCGTATTTTAAAAATGGATATAAATACTGGGAAAAATTTCAAAAGGGGGATGCAAAGTCAATCCCCTGTATCAGAAATCTTCCCTATGAGGATAGAAATGAGGGTTTAACTGCCTCTCTTGAAACCCTAGAATTGGGGGGATATGATTGAGGTGTATAAATGGAAAAAAAATTAATAAAGAGATGTAAATGCGTGCTAAAAATATCTAAATTTTACAGGACTGCAGCAATGGTTTTTAAATTGGAAAAATTCAGATTCGAAGGAATAAAAGCACTGGTTTGGTAATAATTGTGATGAGTGGGAAAAAACTCCTGATACCGTCATAGAAGCTAAGAGTTGTGTAGTTTTAAAAAAAGGTTGATAAATACATGAGTGGGTGTGGGGGGGTGTGGTTGGGCCTGACACTTTGCTCTATCAGATGCCGTGTTCCCCCCTTAATAATGTGACTAACGCTAGGTTAAGGCATTGGCTTAAGCTGGTGGGAAAAAGGACCCCCATGGGCCCGAGGCCTGCGAGTTTCCTTTTTCTTATGTTTTAGGGGTCCCTTTGGGGGCTTTTTAAGGTTAACCCTTGGTCTCCTTCCCCAAAAGAACCTATCTCCCAATCCTCCTTCCCTATCCCCCCTCCCCCCCCCCTCTTTTCCTTTCCTCCCCCCCCCCAACCCTTTTAATTTTTTCCCTTCCGTTTGTAGCCCTTGGGGTTCTTCCCCCTGGCATTTTAGTTTTTAGGTAGGGAAGTGTCGGGGGGTTTATCCCCTCCATGGGGTTCCTCGGGTGTGGGGAAATTTGCCGTGGAATATGGATCATCTTGAGGTGCCCCTTTTTCCTTCCCGGTTTCAGGGTGGGGCGGGGTGTCTTGCGGGTGAGGTGTATCTTCAAGGTTGCCTGTCGGGTTTTGGGGGGGGCAGCCGAAAAGGGGGATCGTGGGGTTTCCCACCGCCCTTTTCTTTTTTCCCAAGGGGGCTAGGGAGATTTAGGGTTTTATCAAGGTGCTGGTTACTGGCTTAAGGGTAGGGGATGGGACGGTTTACCCTGCATCTCACTGCTTTCAGTCTGAGGTCCTCTTGGATGAAAGGGGGGACTTACGCCCTTTCATACCTTCTAGTGACTGTCCCTTTTTTTTCTTTCCCTTTCATTTTTCTTTAAAATAACCCTCCTCCTCCCAGGGCCCTTTTTGTTACTGCATCCCGTTCTGACCCAGCTTTGTTATTGAACCATTCTCCAAACTATACCCTTTACCTTCTCTGGTGCGTTTCATCACCTTTCCGGGCGAGTCCCCCCTTTTCCCCCTGTTCTCTTCACGCCTTTAACAAAACCCCAGCTACCCCAAAATCATTTTTTTCCCCCCCGATGGTTTTTTCCCCGGGAACCCTAAACCCCGCCCTTTTCAGGGTTCGTTGCCCCCCCGCCCGTAAACCCCCCTTTTAAATGCCCCCTTAAACCCCCGTTTCCCGAACCATTTTTTTGTTTTTGAAAACCCCCCTCTTTGAAGGGGTTCTTTTCACAAAGGGAAACAAGTCCATGACTTTCCCCTTTTTCCCATGAACCCCAACGATTCTAAAACCAAGTATGGAAAGCTCTTTTTGGGGCATTTCGCTAACCTTCCTTTGATAAATTGTTGACGTTGTTAAGAGTGGCCCGGGCTGCCATCGGTCGGGTTTTATGATTCTGATCGAGGTTCTATCCCCCCGTGGAAAGGTTTCTCCGTTTATATGTGGGGCTCACCTGGAGGTCAAAAGGGGCCCCACCCCAACAGTGTCAAAATTGCGGCCTTCACACCCTACAAATACTGCAGATCTGGGTGGAGTGTCCTTTGCGGTGCCGTGGGTCATGCCCCTACATCTTGCAGGCTTTCCCCACTTTCTTAATTGAAGAACCTCATCCTTCTTTTTCCCCCGATGTCAAGTCAAACTTAATGAACGAGAAATCCATTGTCTTAAGGGAAATGAAGGGCCCTTTCTTATGCTATGACTGTCTCTCGGCCCAATTCAGGGAATCTTCCTTGTGTTCCTTATTCTCTAGTAGTAGGACCCAACCTTGAGGGGCCCCCGCCTACCAGCTCCCTGGTGCCATGTTTTCCGGGGGCACCCCGTCTCAATTCTTTTGTGGTTTTACCCCCAAACCCCCACCCCCTTACCTCTTCCTACCCCTACCTCTTCATCTTCTGCCTGCTAGTTTCTTAGTCTGCAAAGGCCTCCACCTGCATCATACTTCCCCCTATCACCTGCAAAGTTGAACCTGTCTCCCAAGCTCAAGTCTCTTTGCATTCTGGTGCTTACAATTTCCCAACAGTTCTCCTTTTGGGCCCCGGGGCCCAGTCTCGCCCCCCGTCCTCACCAAGAAAGGGAGAGGTTCACCCCCCCCGTGGTCTCTTCTCCCGCCCCCAAACCCTTCCCCAGTCCCCCCCCAGCCTCCTCCCCCTCCCTTCCACCGCAGGACACTTCTGTTTCCTGCCCTTCCAGGCTCCCCCTCCCCCCAGACCTCTTTGGTTCCACTATAGTCTCCCAATCTCTACTTGCCCTCACCTGTCTCTGAAGTCATGTATTGGCATCTCCTTGTCCCAAACACTTGATGCTTCCTGCTTACTGCGGGAGACGAAACCAGTGGCCCCCTTTTGCCCCTTAAAAACCCCCGAAACCTTTTCCTTCACAGCATTCTGATTCCTCCCTGCCTCCCCCCGTTGCCTCCACACTTGCTTTGACCCTACTAGCCCTAGATTTTACCCTGTCTTTGTGAATAATGACTTATTTACATGGAATATTCGTGGCCTCAGGGGGAACCGGGAGAGCTCAGTGTTTCTCCCCCGGTTTCCCCAGTTTTTTGTTACAAAAGCCTAACGTTCTAGTTACCCCCGTTTTGGGCTATGTGCTGTTACATTCTTCTGATCCCTTTCCCTGAATCTTTTTAGAGAGTCTTTTTAGATGGTATCCTTTTAACAGGTCTTTTTCATTTTTACTGTATTATATGCAGCCCGTATTTATTTTCACAGGTGGTATAAGTTTCCTCTTATCTCTGCTTCCGGGATTTGTATCTCGGATGGATTCTTGATTCTTCTCTGCCCCCCCATCTTGTAGGTGATTTTTAAAGCTCACCATCATCTTTGGGGAGGGTCCCCCTTTACTTCGTGGTGATCAGTTAGAGACTCTTCTCACTTCTCATCCCCTTTTTTAAATACGGGGGCTTCCACCCTTTTTTACTCTCCACTAGTCTCTTGCATTGATCTGTCTATTGTTCCTCATCCCCCGATTTCAATTGACTGTTCTTCCAGTTTGATGACAGTGATCCTTTTCTATTATTTTTTTTCTCTATTATTCCGACCCCTCAAAGCCCGTTGGCAATTTGGCGAGCAATTTGGGGCTTTCCTTTTATCTTACCCTTTTTGTGAAACCGTTCTTCGTCCCCTCTGATCAGCTGGTGCACCAGTTTTCGACCTTAGTTCTGACTCGCATCCCTTTTTTTCCCCAACCCCAGAGATTCTCAGCATGCGACCTTGGTGGTTCCCGCTTGTCCTGCATTTGAAACGTGCTGGGGTGGTACAAATAATCGGGCCGCAGATGGTCTTTTGATTTAAAAAAAAAGGGCATTGCTCCCGCTCATTGGGGGTAAGGCATTGGAAACCCTACCTTTCCTCATTTTTCCCTTTGGGTTTAA
>WNWK01057511.1:0-10718 GCA_009830355.1 Cherax destructor
ATTCGATATTGTTTATTTAGACTTTAGTAAGGCTTTTGATAGAGTACAGCACCAGACACTGTTAAAGAAAGTGGCAGCTCATGGCATTGGGGAAAAGTGCTGTCATGGATCAGTCATGGCTCACCAATAGGAAGCAGAGAGTGTGCATAAATGGGGTTAAATCCGAATGGGGACTTGTAACAAGTGGTGTTCCACAGGGATCAGTCTTAGGCCCATTGTTATTTATAATATATATCAATGACCTTGATGAGGGAATTACTAGTGATATGAGCAAATTCGCCGACGACACGAAGATGGTAGGATAATTGATTCAAACATAGATGTCATAGAACTTCAGGAAGATTTAGACAAACTTAATTCGTGGTCAGAAAAGTGGCAGATGCAGTTCAATGTAGATAAATGCAAGGTTCTGAAGCTCAGGAGTGTCCATAACCCAAGCACTTATAAGTTAAATAACGTAGAACTTAGCCATACAGATTGCGAGAAGGACTTGGGGGTGATGGTAAGCAGCAACCTTAAACCAAGACAGCAATGCCTAAGCGTACGTAATAAGGCAAATAGATTACTGGGATTTATATCAAGAAGTGTTAGCAACAGAAGTCCAGAGGTTATATTACAGCTTTATACATCATTAGTAAGGCCTCACCTAGATTACGCAGCTCAGTTCTGGTCTCCATATTACAGAATGGACATAAATTCGTTAGAAAACATTCAGCGTAGAATGACTAAATTAATACATAGCATTAGAAATCTTCCTTACGAAGAAAGATTGAAGACCCTAAAATTACATTCACTTGTAAGACGTAGAATGAGGGAGACATGATCGAGGTATATAAGTGGAAGATGGGTATTAATAAGGGGATATAAATAAGGTCTTGAGGATATCTCCCCAAGAGAGAACCCGCAATAATGGATTCAAATTGGATAAGTTTAGATTTAGAAAGGATATAGGAAAATATTGGTTTGGAAATAGGGTAGTTGATGAGTGGAACAGTCTGCCTAGTAGGGTCATTGAAGCAAGGACCTTGGGTAGTTTCAAATTTAGGTTGGATAAATTCATGAGTGAGAGGGTTGGATTTGAGTGGGACTCGCACTTGAGTTAATAGAATCTTCAAAGCTTATTTCTTGGGTAGAATTGAAAATTAGGTTTGGCAATTATTCTGTTAGTGGGATGGATTGTGAAGGACTTGCCTAGTATGGGCCAACAGGCCTGCTGCAGTGTTCCTCCTTTCTTATGTTCTTATGTTCTTAAAATATATATATATATATATATATATATATATATATATATATATATATATATATATATATATATAATTCTCCCAGTGCAGTCCAAAACCCATTCTATACATTCCCCAAGCTCTCCAACACCCATCATGTATTCTCACAAAGTACTCAAACATCCATCCCATACTCTCCCTAGACACTTCATGACCCATCTTATACTCTCCCTAGACACTTCAACACCCATCTTATACTCTCCCTAGACAGTTCAACACCCATCCTATACACTCTCAAAGCACTCCGACACCCATCCCAGCGCACTTTAACACCCATATTATACTCTCAGATAGCAGTCCAGCACCCATCCTATACTCTCCCAAAGCACTTCAACACCCATCCTATGCTCTTGAGCACTCTAACACCCATCCTATACTCTCCTAGATCACTCCAGCACCCATCCTATACTCTCCTAGATCACTCCAGCACCCATCCTATACACCCCAACATCCATCCTATACTCTTTTAAATAACTCCAACACCTATCCTATATCTCACACAGCACTCCAACCCTCATTATATATACTTCTAATGCACTCAACAACCATCGTGTACTCTCCCTGAGCATTAGAAAACCCATCATATACTCTACCTAAACACTCCAACAATCATCCTATACTCTCCCAGAACAAAATCATTAACTATTCCTGTAATTTATTCCAACTTTGTCACATATTTGTATCTCCATTTATTCTAAGTTTCTCATTTTTACCCTACTTATTGATTCATTCATTTTTTTCATACTTCCTGTATATTTACATCCTTCGTACTCTCAGTTCTTCATATTCTCCTAGTGTATTCTCACTCCTTTCATATTCACATTTTTCAAATTCACTTTCAACGTTTTCTTTGTGTTTTTACTCACCATCACACCTACTTCCTGTATACTCACTTCCTTCATACACAACCCTTTCACACTCGTTCCTTTCACTCCTTGTCTTCATATTCACTTCCTTTTATCTTGCAGTGCAACACTCATCATTGATCTCATTATCACTTCTCCCGAGAATGAAATTCGCGAGTAATTCATCATCTTCATCTTTATCTCTTTAAAAACCTCTTGTCCCACAGGTTTCCTAACCTACTGAAATATATTGTGGCCTAATTAATTTTGCGATAAATGGTAATATCCCAACATCACAGTTGATCACAACACAGTGTCGGAGACATTAACAACATCACAGTTGATCACAACAAAGTGTCGGAGACATGAACAACATCACAGTTGATCACAACATAGTGTCGGAGACATGAACAACATCACAGTTGATCACAACATAGTGTCGGAGACATGAACAACATCACAGTTGATCACAACATAGTGTCGGAGACATGAACAACATCACAGTTGATCACAACATAGTGTCGGAGACATGAACAACATCACAGTTGATCACAACATAGTGTCGGAGACATGAACAACATCACAGTTCATCACAACATAGTGTCGGAGATATTAACAACAGAGTCGTCCTGGTTCATCACAACATAGTGTCGGAGATATTAACAACAGAGTCGTCCTGGTTCATCACAACATAGTGTCGGATATATTAACAACAGAGTCGTCCTGGTTCATCACAACATAGTGTCGGAGATATTAACAATAGAGGCGTCCTGGTTCATCACAACATAGTGTCGGAGATATTAACAATAGAGGCGTCCTGGTTCATCACAACATAGTGTCGGAGATATTAACAACAGAGGCGTCCTGGCCAGGTTGTAGCAGCGACTTCCAGGTGATCGCGTCTCTCTAGTAGCTAGTATTGTTTTCGTCACCGAAAGTTGTGTGTGCGTGTGCGAGTATTTATGGATGTGTGTGTGTTTTGCAATCACAAAGGTGTTGTTCACTGATTCCTCCTCCTCTTCACAGGATACTCTCTCAACCCCTCATGATTAAATCCTCATTTTTTACCATATTTTTAGGGGTAAATATAACTTTTTTCCCTCAACACTTCCTAGGATTAAATGACATAACACGACAGTACTCAGATAACCTTGACGCTGACACACCATGAAATATCATCTCATCAGTCGCATCCATTATTTCCCTAGTTGTCGTTTTATAATTTGTAATTATTGTTTGAAAAGCTTTTATATCAAAACACCACATCACCTTCCCAAGCTTCCTACCAACACCAGTCCAACAACATCCTCATCCTCCTGCTGCTCATAGATACGCAGAAATTTCCATAATCTCCAACTATCTAAAATGACAGATAGATGTATAGGACTTGAGCTCCTACCAGGAAGAATTCTCTTATTTTAGAAATGCCAACATGAGGATGTTTAGGACTTCAAGACAGAGCCTCCCCGCTAATGGAACAACTAACTTACTCCCCGCTAATGGAACAACTAACTTACTTCCACGATCACACTATATTTATGCTCATCCTTATCACTATGTTAGTTGGATATATTCTAATTAACTCAGCCTTCAACTTATTTATCAACCGATTCCTACTAGAAAACCAAGAAATCAAAATTATCTGACCAATTCTTCCGGCCATCATCTTAATTTTCATGGCCATGCCATCATTTCGACTCCTTTATCAACTAGATGAAACAAATTGCAGTTAAAACCATTGGACACCAATGATACTGATCATTCAATACTCAGACTTTTTAAACATTGAGTTTGACTCTTATATAACACCTCCTAGATGTACATAACCGAGTCCCTATTACCTGCATCACTCAGATCCGACTTATTCTCTCAGCAGCAACAGATGTAATTCACTCCTGAACGATTCCTTCCTTGGGGGTTAAAGCTGACGCTATTCCAGGCCGATTAAACCAAATTAGATTTCTAGTAAACCGACCTGGATTATTTTATGGTCATTGTTCAGAACTCTGTGGTGTAAACCACAGATTTATACTTACCCGAATCGAAAGAATTTCAGTAGATTCCTTCTTAAATTGAATTTCTAATAACTCAGAACTATTTCCATAGGTCTTTTAAACCTAAAAAAAAGTAGTTACTAACCTACTTCTAGTGACCATGAAAAAAATGTAATATTGTATTTTTTTCATGGAGTCGAACAATTAGATTAAGAATCAGGCAATCATTTACACACAATACAACGTTCAGACATACGCTTTTTCTGATACATGACTGAAAAAAATATATTAATAAATTACATAGTATGACGTAAGTAGGACTAAAATTTCCTTTGAATAACGATATATGGGTGTTTTTGTGTACGTTGATGGCTGTCTTGGTGGGTGTAGTTTCAAGATACAGATTTCTCTGTGTCTCCTCCTGTAATTCCTCCACCAGGAAAGTCTCGACCGTAGTTAGAAAAGACAATTCCAATCCAGCAAGGTCGCCTGGGACCTCCGGAAGGTGGGAAGGTGAGACATCCAGTAGACAGACGGATGAATTCCTGGACACAAGATCCTGGAAGGGACTGATGTAGGAAGCTAGAGGTGAGGATACTGAGAGAGACAAGGCAAGCCTTTGTAAAGTGAAGGGGAGACACATACACACACTACAGGAGGGTACATATGCAGGGAGACACATACACACTACAGGAGGGTACATATGCAGGGAGACACATACACACACTACAGGAGGGTACATATGCAGGGAGACACATACACACTACAGGAGGGTACATATGCAGGCCAATATAAGATAAGTGAAGTAACAAAATTGTTAATATCGCTAGAGAAACGTGGACTCAACATAATTGCTGGTAAGCAATTTGAATTTCTGACCTAAAAATCATGTATTTATATTCCGTAAAGTTATTATAGGAGAAACTATTGAATAAAGAAATAAATGGAGAGATGCATTTACCTAGACTATCAGAAAACCTTTGCCAGTCTATCAGAGATATATAGATCACTGGTTATATGCAATAATACCAGAAATATAAACGTTACACTTATACATAGTAACACCAGAACTGCAAAGATCACAATATTATACCTGGTAAAACTAGAAAAGCAAATGTCACTCTTTTATATATAGTAATATTAAGGATGCAACGATAAATCTGTTATGCATAACAGTATCAGAGATATAAATGTTAGGCTTATACATAATAACACCGGTGATGCCAAGATCACAATGTTTAACAGAAACACTCAGAGTTCACACTTTTATATGAAAGAAAACACAGAAAAACTCAAACAAAAACATAAAAATATATGACATTTAAATAGACGACTAAAATAAACAATAAATGGCTTCACCATGGTGGTCTAGGTAGAGGAGTTCTTCTCTTCTGGCTGGACTATGTTTCTAGCCTGCCCGGGCGGGTGTTTCCAGCCTACCCGGGCGGGTGTTTCTAGCCTGCCCGGGCGGGTGTATTTACTGGGCACAGATTTCTGTGTGTCCTCCCCTGTAATTACATCTTCTTGTATATACTGATATTTCAACACTTGTGTTGTAATATCATATATGGGCTGTGCTTCATGGTGTTGCCGCATTTGAAGAGTTAAGTTCCTCTCTGAGGAAATGCTGTGTTTGGGGTTCACACCTCTCAACGTCCCCCTCAAATGCTGTGTTTGGGGTTCACAGCTCTCAACGTCCCCCTCAAATGATGAAGCTTAAATACAGTTTTTTCTTTCATTATATAATAATATTTTGCTAAATGAGTGTAAGTATAGAACACATTAACACACATTGTCAAGGAGTGTAAACACTGACTGATAGAACCGTTGTAACCTGAAAAGTTTGTTCTGAAAGATTTCTTGTAAACAGCTCACAGCATTGTCTTGTGTTCATCCTCATAACAAGAGAACACAATATTACTGACACCTGATGCAAATTCATTTAGAAATATCTGGTCTTCATAACTTTAACAAGTTTCTCTCAGAGTTTATTAAAGGCTGTTATTTACACATACTTATTTGTCTACACTTACACGTGACAGCAAACATTCAGCTTCGTGAATGTCAACAAGTAAAAGATTCCAAACATATTTAGTTATTTAGTAAAAGGACGTTTGTTGTTGGTCGTGGTAGTTGTGGTGGTGGAGGTAGTGGTGGTGGTGGTGGTAGTAGTATAGTAGTAGTAGTAGTAGAAGAAGAAGAAGAGGTAACTCTTGGTTACAATGTAATGTAAGGGGAACTCGTCCTAACACTTTACTTCAGTGATTAAAGATGACTCAAGTCATTTTCGTCTTTAATTGTAATTTTAGACACTATAAAACAGAAAAAGCAGCTTCGTCATGTCTGAAATATTAACACGAGTTCACTTTAGAACATTAGACTCCATCACATAGCAACCCAGAGTTACCTCTGCTACTACTACTACTACTACTACTACTACTACTACTACTACTACGACCACCAGTAGGGTTACTACTTATGTTCTTTCACATTATTTTGTTACATATACTGTATATAGCCTCTGTGTCTTTTATTGTTTGTACAGCTTTAACACAGCAATAATACATCTGGTTAGTTGCATGTGTCCTTTTACCTAACATATTCTCCGTATTATACCAACATTAATACAGTTTTAACGATTTGTAATCCATTTGCGCTTAGAAGTTAAACAAAAAATCCCAACATGGATAAACTAGATTCAGAAACTGTGCCATAAATGGTAGTTAGAAGCTGCTCTCTAAATTATATGTTGTTTACTCTCACTATATAAACTTAGTTGCTAAGCTAAATAACTTCAGTTTTATATTGCACATTTTCAACCTCTTAAAGTCTAATATAGATTAAGTAATGAACTTTTATTACAAATCAATGTAAAATTAGAACAAATTATTGATCTGTAAACAAGAGTTTTTGATGGTCCGTGTGGCTACGTACTGAACCTTGATGGTCCGTGTGGCTACGTACTGAACCTTGATGGTCCGTGTGGCTACGTACTGAACCTTGATGGTCCGTGTGGCTACGTACTGAACCTTCAATTGTATGACACAATACACTCAGTTGTACTTCACCTTACACCTTCACCTGAACATCACCTCACATATTAACATGTATGTAGATGAATGGTTCAAAGAACCGACAAGTTGTTAAATTAGACACATATGCAACACTTGGGTATCTTTATTGACGAAACGTTTCGCCACACAGTGGCTTCATCAGTCCAACACAAAGTAGAAAGTTGAAAGGAGAGGAGGAGTTTGAGGTAATCAGTCCCTCGGCCTGGAGTCGATGTGTTCAGTCCATCAATCTTGAAGCAAGTACAGCATAGGGCAAATAGAACTGGCTTATATACTGTAGACAGGTGAGACGAAGCAGGAGGAGGCGGGGTCATAGTGGCACCATCCACTAGTCGAAGTAGGTCTTCGTCCTAAGGTTGGATAAGTGTTGAAGAATCCGTTTATATCAAGATCTCAAGATGTTGCTGTGTCAGACAGTGGATGGTACCACTATGACCCCGCCTCCTCCTGCTTCGTCTCACCTGTCTACAGTATATAAGCAACTTCTATTTGCCTTATGCTGTACTTGCTTCAAGATTGATGGACTGAACACATCGACTCCAGGCCGAGGGACTGATTACCTCAAACTCCTCCTCTCCTTTCAACTTTCTACTTTGTATTGGACTGATGAAGCCACTGTGTGGCGAAACGTTTCCTCAATAAAGATACCCAAGTGTTGCATATGTGTCTAATTTAACATATTAACATGTAGTTCACCTTACACCTTCACCTCAACATCACCTCACATATTAACATGTAGTTCAACTCTGAATATTATTATAACTTGGATAATACTGTATTTCTTTTGTATTTCCTCTGTTATGGTTAACATTCAGACATTTTATGGTATCAAACATAACTACATAAATCTGTTTGTAATATCTCTAGAATCTGATCATTCGTATTTATTATGTTAATTGTAAAATATAAATAAAAAGGAATAATATTAATTTTGATAATAAATTCTGCTCCTCACATATAATAATATTCTAATATAATATGGTTTTGCATCTTTTTAAAAATATTCACTTTTGTAGAGGGGGGGGGAGAAAAACATCGAAGTTGGTGATAGGCTCTTGGTCCAAGGAATTAGAGATAACGTCCCCTTCCTCGGATCAAGCCTAGTTGTCTCCAATTAACCACTCGGTGTATAACCTCTCTAGGATCACATCTTCCTCATTAATATATTAATAATAGTTATTAAACTTTAAGATTAACTATGGTACAGGAATTAGAAGAAGCTTCCTCTTCCTCGGATCAAATCTGAATGTTTCATATTATCTTAAAAGTTAAAGTAAAAGTAACAAAACAAATATGAATCTCGGGAGACAAAAAAATATGTAAAGTAAAAACGAGACGCAGAACTAAAGTTTAGTGCAGCAGAGTCAGCCAGGCTGACAGCTGAGTCAGCCAGGCTGACAGTTCAATCAACCAGGCTGACAGTTGAATCAACCAGACTGACAGCTAAATAACCAGGCTGACAGCTGATTAAGTCAGGCTGACAGCAGAATCAACCAGGCTGACAGCTGCTTAAGTCAGGCTGACAGCAGAGTCAACCAGGCTGACAGCTGAGTCAACCAGGCTGACAGCTGCTTAAGTCAGGCTGACAGCAGATTCAACCAGGCTGACAGCTGACAGCAGAGTCAACCAGGCAGACAGCAGTGTCAGCCAGGTTGACAGCAGGACTTTATCTATCAGGTATTGATCAAGTCTACCCTGAGTTTATCTATCCTTTAGGTATTAATAAAGTCTCTGGTAGACGAAACGTCGTCTCAATAAATGCCATAAACCTCATATTGTATCTTATTAAAATACGTACATACAACAATGTGCACAATCTTCAATCATTTTAACATGAATGTTTACATGAAGATTGTACATACGAACATATATCCCACCCCAAACTCCTTAACACACACTCAAGCACATTCTCAAAACATCTTTTCTCTCACATACGTGTTGAGTCAAGACCTTAGACCACACCACTACCTAAGCTGCAGCTGTGTCAAGAACTGACACTAAAACTTCTTCTTTACTCCTATTGCAACTTCAAACCTCACCATCAACATGGTCTTAACTATATTTTCTATGTTATGTTATGTGGTCAGTAAGTATCACCATCAACATTGTTTTGCTATGCTATATTGCCATTAAATTATTATGTTGTTTACTCTTCTGGCAAGAAAACTTGGGTGCAAATAATGACCAGTCGTACTTATGGAAATAATAACACTAACAACCATAATAAACAAAAATAACCCGAGTGCAAATGCCTCATCCAGCCAGCGATGCCTTGTTTTTTTGCCAGCGATGCCTTGCTTTTTTGCCAGCGATGCCTTGTTTTTTGCCAGCGATGCCTTGTTTTTTGCCAGCGATGCCTTGTTTTTTGCCAGCGATGCCTTGTTTTTTGCCAGCGATGCCTTGTTTTTTGCCAGCGATGCCTTGTTTTGTGCCAGCGATGCCTTGTTTTTTGCCAGCGATGCCTTGTTTTGTATGGATTGATTTGGGCTTGTGTAGGTCCCAGTTTACTTTTTTGGAATAAATGAAATACAGCTTTGCATGCGATAATTTCCGTGTGCCAGCTTCAAGTCTTCTATGGTGGTATCTTGATAATATAACTTCCGAGAGGCTTGAAGCTGAATGCTCTTGTGTATTTTAGGATACTGGTCTCTTTGAATGTTTGAATTAGATTTGGGCTGTGTATATACAAATTTGCCAATTTTATTGAATAAATTTGGATGCTGGTCTCAATATAATGACGTGAATGCCTTTTCTGATTCCTTCCTAATCTTCAACGTTAATATTTAACTGCATCATCAACTTATTCAGCACTCTGCATTAGTCCATGTATTCATAGGGGATTGGGGTTATAGAATACTGGGGATACCTCTCTCGGATTACGCAAGGACTGAAATGCATCTAGTAAGTGCAACAAGTGCCTCAGTTCTGAAAGGTTATACAGCAGTACGGGTATGTATTGCAAACACTTTCACTTGATCCACTTGTATATTTTCTGGGTTAATTATGTCCTAAAACTTGATTCTTCTTTGACCGATCAAGAATACATCCTTGTCTGATTTCATTTCAGAGACCTGGATCTTTCCTAGGACTTTGTCTAAGTTTGCAGCATGTGCCTCTTGCAGCATGTGCCTTGCAGCATGTGCCTCTTGCAGCATGTGCCTCTTGCAGCATGTGCCTCTTGCAGCATGTGCCTCTTGCAGCATGTGCCTCATTACTTGAGGAAACTAATCTGGCAAATCCTGCTTTAGCTCCATCACTTTTTTCTGATATTTTAAGGAGATACTTTAACACCGTGTCGAAGTCTTTTTATATCTGTGTCACTCAAATAGGATCATAAAAGCCTGAACTGGCATCTATGAAAATTTTATTGCCTCACTATGTAAACTTACTAAGTCGTCAATGCTGGGTATTTATAAAGCTTTTCTTCTTAGGTATTTATACCTTTATAAATAATGCATATCCTCAGTTATCGAGAACTTTCATACGAGGCTTCACTTCACATACAGTAATACTTACAAGACTCTA
>WNWK01057512.1:0-10718 GCA_009830355.1 Cherax destructor
ATATATATATATATATATATATATATTTCTTCTTTCTTTCAACACGTCGGCCGTTTCCCACCGAAGCAGGGTGGCCCAAAAGGAAAAACGAAAGTTTCTCCTTTTACATTTATAGTAATATATACAGGAGAAGGGGTTACTAGTCCCTTGCTCCCGGCATTTTAGTCGCCTCATACGACACGCATGGCTTACGGAGGAAGAATTCTGTTCCACTTCCCCATGGAGATAAGAAAATATAAGAAAACCCAGAGGGGTGTGTATATATATGCTTGTACATGCATATGTAGTGTGACCTAAGTGTAAGTAGAAGTAGCAAGACGTACCTGAAATCTTGCATGTTTATGAGACAGAAAAAAGACACCAGCAATCCTACCATCATGTAAAACAATTACAGGCTTTCGTTTTACACTCACTTGGCAGGACGGTAGTACCTCCCTGGGTGGTTGCTGTCTATGGGTATATATATATATATATATATATATATATATATATATATATATATATATATATGTACAAACACTGATCTCTGGCCGACGGAGACTCGAACCTACGAACCTCATGACAAGGTACGCAGTGCTTTGCCGACCGTACCACACTGGTCCAATACCTTGGCATCCAGCTCACGCTAGACGTGTATCCAAGGCACCCAGCTTTCAGGCAGGTGGCTTACAGCTTTTCATTTCATCCCCTGCATGCATCGACACAACTAGAGATTTTTACAATGCTAGGAATTCGCAAGAGCAGGCGAAATATTCACAAACACTAATGATCCGATATATCCGTTGCCCCTCTATAAACATGGACATCCTGAAGCCTACCCATCAACCTTTTATCCACCAATACATAATCTAACAAACTACTTTCCTTACGTGCTATATCATACCTTGTATATTTATTTATCCTCTTTTTCATAAAATATGTATTACTTATTACCAAACCTCTTTCTACACATAGCTCAATTAATGGTTCCCCATTTACATTTACCCCTTGCACCCCAAATTTACCTACTACTCCCTCCACAACATTTTTACCCACTTTAGCATTAAGATCCCCAACCACAATTACTCTCTCACTTGGTTCAAAACTCCCCACACACTCACTCAACATTTCCCAAAATCTCTCTCTCTCCTCTACAATTCTCTCTTCTCCAGGTGCATAAACACTTACTATAACCCACTTTTCACATCCAACCTTTATTTTACTCCACATAATCCTTGAATTTATTCATTTATATTCCCTCTTTACTTGCCATAACTGATTATTCAACATTATTGCCACTCCTTCTTTAGCTCTAACTCTATTTGAAACCCCTGACCTAATCCCATTTATTTCTCCCCACTGAAACTCTTTTATCCCCTTCAGCTTTGTCTCACTTAAAGCCAGGACATCCAGCTTCTTTTCATTCATAACATCTACAGTCATCTCTTTCTTATCATTTGCACAACATCCACGCACATTCAAACATCCAACTTTGACGGTTTTCTTCTTTTTCTTTTTAATATATATGTATATGTCGTGCCGATTAGGTAAAACTGGTCAATTAGCAAGAACTCATCTAAAATTAAGTCCTCTCTAAAATTTTCTCTTATACGTTTAAAGATATATTTTTTTCATTTATGTTAATGTAAAAATTTATAATTTTGTACCAAGAGAAACTTTGAAAACCTACCTAACCTTATTACAACAAGCGCAATTTAATTTAGCCTAACCCAACTAAATATATTTTAGATACGTTACCATTAATTTAATAATAAACAAACACAATGAAATATATTTTTTTTCGTTGTGTTCAGAATGATTTTGGCGAAATTATTGCATACACAAATTTTCACTTTGTGTATGGTGGGAAGACAGAGTCAAATACGGACACAAATATAAACAATAAGTGAAAAAACAAAAAACAAATAAAAACAGCCTTTGTTCCTGCCTTTGTTTCTGGTACAGTTCACAACTGCTGGACAGTGTTAGAGAAAATTGCAAAGTATTGTTTAATTTAAATAAAATATTAGTGTTTGTCCATTGTTTGCTGATTATACCAAGCAATGAATATGTCAAAATTGTGATTGATCGAGTGATGGAAAAGGCAAAATAAAAGACCGCGTTTGATGCCAGAGTTGGTAAGTACAACAGAGCAATAGAGCAATATACAAGTGAATAAAACAGCAGTATCAGAGACACTGCTAAAATACTTTTTTGTCAATAATCTAGACTACCGTGAAGGTCGACTTTATCAACAAGACTACCGTGAAGGTCGACTTTATCAACAAGACTACTGTGAAGGTCGACTTTATCAACAAGACTACCGTGAAGGTCGACTTTATCAACAAGACTACTGTGAAGGTCGACTTTATCAACAAGGATATTTTTTAGTGTGGATGAGAGTGACGGTTCCTGCGAAATGTTAAGTGAATTTTTTGGGAATTTTGAGTCAACATAATTATATGAAATATAAATAGAAGTCCGAGATTATCACTGAGTAACCTCACCTTGGTGGCCATGTTGGGTGGCAGCTTGGTCTTGTCTAGCTGGTCTACTGTTCGTGGCTGTCTTAGTGGGTGTAATTACAGGACGCAGTTTTCTGTGTGTCCCCTCCTGTAATTCCACCCACCTGGACAGTCTCGGCAGTAGACCAGCTAGACAAGACCAAGTTACCATCCAACAAGGTCACTGGGGAGGGGCCAACACATACATAACACACATACACACAAACACACCCGCCATCCACCCAACCTCACACCCAGCCACCCACCTGGGAAAGTGAGGAAGGGAGTTCATCTGAGGGGACACAGATGGACTTCTGGACACACGGAACTAGGGAAAGCACCAAAATAACCGTAAATTTGAAGTGTGGAAGGGTTGACATCCGGGGGCTTAGATGTTAGAGAGGGACGAGAGAAATACATGTGTTGTGGTTATTGTGTGCGTGTGTGTGTCTGTGTGAATGTACTTGTGTACTTTCATATTTACTTGTGGACGTTTCAATGCCTTGAAAATAATGAATTGCAACAAAACTGATAACTTTTTTGTAACAGATTTCCTGGTGGGAAGACAGAGTTACACATGGACTCACATCTATACACAGTAAAACTTTCAAAAATACACATATACAGCTGCATGAGAGAACACATAATGAAACATAAATAGAAGTCCGAGATTTTCACTGAGTAACCTCACCTTGGTGGCCATGTTGGGTGGCAGCTTGGTCTTGTTTAGCTGATCTACTGTTTGTGTCCCCTCCTGTACAGTCTCGGCAGTAGACCAGCTAGACAAGACCAAGTTCCCATCCAACAAGGTCACTGGGGAGGGGCCAACACACACACAACCACCCACCCGCCTGGGAAAGTGAGAAAGGGAGTTCATCTGAGGAGACACAGATGGACTTCTGGACACACGGAACTAGGGAAAGCACCAAAATAACCCGAAGAGTTGACATCCGGGGGCCCACGGATGGAGACCTGGAAAAGTAAACCACACCTCACTATGACCACACCTCACTATGACCACACCTCACTATGACCACACCTATCTATGACTTTCTGTAACTAAGACCTCACCTTACTATGACCACACCTGACTAAGACCTTACTTAACACTGATCACCCCTCACCAATGACCACATCTACGACCACACCTCACCATGATCCTCACCTGGGAGTTCATCCGAGGGGACACAGATGGACTTCTGGAGACAAGGAACTAGGGAAAGCACCAACACAACCGGAAGTAGTCAAGTGTCTTCCTGGATAGGTGAGATCTTAGTCAGGTGTGGTCATTGATAGGTGAGGTACTAAAAAGTATTTATCAGCATTCTTTTTTGTTGGAATTCATCATTTTCAAGGCACTGAAACGTCCACAAGTAAGCAATGGACAAACACTATTTTTTTTTTTTTTTTTTTTTCATTAACACATCGGCCGATTCCCACCAAGGCAGGGTGGCCCGAAAAAGAAAAACTTTCAGCATCATTCACTCCATCACTGTCTTGCCAGAGGGGTGCTTTACACTACAGTTATAAAACTGCAACATTAACACCCCTCCTTCAGAGTGCAGACACTGTACTTCCCATCTCCAGGACTCAAGTCCGGCCTGCCGGTTTCCCTGAATCCCTTCATAAATGTTACTTTGCTCACACTCCAACAGCACGTCAAGTATTAAAAACCATTTGTCTCCATTCACTCCTATCAAATACGCTCACACATGCTTGCTGGAAGTCCAAGCCCCTCGCACACAAAACCTCCATTACCCCCTCCCTCCAACCTTTCCTAGGCTGACCCCTACCCCGCCTTCCCTCCACTACAGATTTATACGCTCTCGAAGTCATTCTGTCTCGTTCCATTCTCTCTACATGTCCGAACCACCTCAACATCCCCTCCTCAGCTCTCTGGATAATAGTTTTGGTAATCCCGCACCTCCTTCTAATTTCCAAACTCCGAATTCTCTGCATTATATTCACACCACACATTGACCTCAGACATGACATCTCCACTGCCTCCAGCCTTCTCCTCATTGCAACATTCATCACCCATGCTTCACACCCATATAAGAGTGTTGGTATAACTATACTCTCATACATTCCCCTCTTTACTTCCATGGACAAAGTTCTTTGTCTCCACAGACTCCGAAGTGCTCCACTCACCCTTTTCCCCTCATCAATTCTATGATTCACCTCATCCTTCATAGACCCATCTGCTGACATGTCCACTCCCAAATATCTGAATACATTCACCTCCTCCATACTCTCTCCCTCCAATCTGATATCCAATCTTTCGTCACGTAATCTTTTTGTTATCCTCATCACCTTACTCTTTCCTATATTCACTTTCAATTTTCTTCTTTTACATACCCTACCAAATTCATCCACCAACCTCTGCAACTTCTCTTCAGAATCTCCCAAAAGCACAGTGTCATCAGCAAAAAGCAACTGTGACAACTCCCACTTTGTATTTGATTCTTTATCTTTTAACCCCACACCTCTTGCCAAGACCCTCGCATTCACTTCTCTTACAACCCCATCTATAAATATATTGAACAACCACGGTGACATCACACATCCTTGTTAAGGCCCACTTTTACTGGGAAATAGTCCCCCTCCCTCCTACACACTCTAACCTGAGCCTCACTATCCTCATAAAAACTCTTCACTGCTTTCAGTAACCTACCTCCTATTCCATACACCTGCAACATCTGCCACATTGCCCCCATATCCACCTTATCATACGCCTTTTCCAAATCCATAAATGCCACAAAAACCTCTTTACCCTTATCCAAATACTGTTCACCTATATGTTTCACTGTAAACACTTGGTCTACACACCCCCTACCTTTCCTAAAGCCCCCTTGTTCATCTGCTATCCTGCTTTCTGTCTTACTCTTAATTCTTTCAATAATAACTCTACCATACACTTTACCAGGTACACTCAACAGACGTATTCCCCTATAATTTTTGCACTCTCTTTTGTCCCCTTTGCCTTTATACAAAGGAACAATACAAACACTAATATTTTATTTAAAAAGACAATACTTTGCAATTTTCTCTAACACTGTGTCAAGCAGTTGTGAATTGTTTATATTTGTTTATTTTTGTGTTCGTATGTGACTCTGTCTTTCCACCAAGAAATCTGCTACAAAAAAGTTATCAGCTTCCTTTTTTTTGTTGCAAGTCACTGGAACGTCCACAAGTAAACTCACAAGTACACACACACACACACACACACACACACACACACACACACGGTTTCAGGGATGGGAAATCCTGCATCACAAACCTACTGGAGTTCGTGCAATAGTTAATATCCAATCCCTATGTCATTCACATGTGTGCAAACATTCTCATGCACATATCTGTACTTTCTCACAGACGTCATGAGACCACACCTCTCCTTATGAGTGTATCTGGTCTATTAGAGTGTAAGTCTTAGGAACCAGCAGGTCCATCACACCATTAAAAGTTCGAGATAAATTACCTCGTACTTGATAATAATGATTTGGGATTTAAAGTGATGACTGTGATTTTGCAGTATTTTTAGTGATGTGTAATGATATGTGATTTCCAGTTTGCATTTAAATTTTATTATATATTTTAATAGAATTCTGTATAATCAGAATGTACAATGCTGTTACATAGTATTTTGTAGATATCCTTAATGATAAATGTGAAGTAACAACTGAGAGAATCTTCTACTGGATATAGCAAAAAAACATTCTTTTGAATTATTAAATATTAGTCTCTCTCTCACGTTTTAATTTTTCATGTCTTCACTTCTCTCACCTTCACTATATTGAGAAAAATATTCATAAACAACAACAACAAAATCTATGGAAATAAAATAAGAATCTACACACTGGGAGAGTCAACCTCTCGACAAAAGGGATTACTGGTGTGGATGTTACAACCTGGACAGTACAACTCTGTCTTAATGTCATAGTTAAGTGAGGTTATAGTGAGGTGTGGGCATAGTCAGGTGTGGTCATAGTTAGGTGAGGTGATAGTGATGTGTGATCATTGTCTTAATGTTTTATGTATTGTTGTCATATTGCTCTACTCTACCATTATTTTATTATATTGTTCTTGTATGCTCGAGTGGTACTTATGTACTGCTGTTGTTGTACTTTTCTTGTGTGTTGCAGTATTGTTCATTTGTGGTACTGTACTGTACTGTTTTTTGTTCTATTGTTATTATGAGGTACTTTTGTAGCCAGTTCTTCATTACTTATATTTTATATTTTCCATTACTCGATTAATCACAATTTTCACATATTCATTGTTTGGTATAATCAGCATATGTGAGGTCATTGGTAAAGTAAGTTAGGTGTGGTCACAGTTATGTGAGGTCATAGACAGGTGTGCTCATAGTAAGGTGAGGTCATAGACAGGTGTGTATCATAGTCAGGTGTGGTTCATGTTTCCAGGTCTCCATGCGTGGGCCCCCGGATGTCAGCCCTTCCATACTTCCCACTTCCAGTTGTTTTGATGCTTTCCCTAGTTCCGTGTGTCCAGAGATGAACTCCCAGGTGTGGATTATGGTGAGGTGTGGTCATAGTGAGGTGTGGTCATAGCGAGGTAAGGTCATAGTGAGGTAAGGTCATAGTTAGGTGTGATCGTGGATGTGGTCATATGTGAGGGGTGGTCATAGTTAGGTGAGGTTATAGTCAGGTGTGGTCATAGTCAGGTGTGGTCATAGTCAGGTGTGATCATAGTTAGTTGAGGTCATAGACAGGTATGGTCATAGTTAGGTGATAGTGATATGTGATCATAGTTAGGTGAGGTCTTAGTCTCAGAGTTTGTTCTGAGTTACCAGACCCGGCCACCTGGAGGCCAGTGGTTCATATTTACTGTCCACTCACCCACTTACTCTGTGAGGACTTCCTGAAGGGATACCTTTAAGTGCTTTAACGTTAAATATAATTGAGTCTTCCTCTTCTGAATGGCGTCAATACGTAATGGTTGATGCATCTTACGGACAGGATATTACCCATTAAGTTTAGACTGTGTGCTGGCAAACTTCTCACTATAGTAAAATAGTTAAAACACTTGGATTCATTGGGATCAGTTCCATAACTAAAATATAACTCTTCTGATATACTTAGATAACGATGAGAGATGTCACTGTGAGTCTTAGACAGCGATGAGTGATGTCACTTAATCTTAGATAACGATGAGTGATGTCACTATGAGTGTGATATGTGATGTCATTGTGAGTCTTAGATAAGGATGTGATGTTACTATGGGTCTTAGACGAAGATGTGTGATGTCACTTAAGTTTGAACAAAGAACACAGTATACAGAACAAAGCTAAGCATGGTGTTGCTCAAAATACAGCTTATCAGCTTACCATGATAAAGCTCTGTAAACATAAGTTATTAATTATATAATAAATAATAATAATAATAATCTCATATTTCTACAAGTACACAGGTACATGATACATCTATTACAGACCTAGCTGACATTATATAGATAACCCAGGTACCTACTTACTGCTTTTTATTACTTACTGCTTTTATTATTATTATTATTATTATTATTATTATTATTATTATTATTATTATTATTATTATTATTATTAATAGTAGTAGTAGTTGTTGTAGTAGTAACAGTAGTCGTAGTAGTAAAAGTAGTAAAAGTAGTAGCAAAAGTTTGCGACCACTGTCAGCCTCAGAGTTATCTCTGAGTTACCAGACCCTGCCACGTGTAGGCCAGTGGTTCGTCTTTAAGGTCCACCCATCCACTTACTGTGTTGTTGATGCTTTCCCCAGGTTCATGTGTCCAGGAATCCATTCGTGGGCCCCCGGATGTCTTCCCTTCCACTGAAGTTCTGGAAATTCTTTTCGATATTTTTGATGCCTCACCCATTCCCACCCCCCAGAGGTCAGCAAGTCCCACCCCAGGTCCGTGGTTCCAGGTATACACCTTTCACCACTTCCCTGAGGTCAGCAAGTCCCACCCCAGGTCCGTGGTTCCAGGTATACACCTTTCACCACTTCCCTGAGGTCAGCAGTCCCACCCCAGGTCCGTGGTTCCAGGTATTCACCCTTCACCACTTCCCTGAGGTCAGCAAGTCCCACCCCAGGTCCGTGGTTCCAGGTATACACCTTTCACCACTTCCCTGAGGTCAGCAGTCCCACCCCAGGTCCGTGGTTCCAGGTATACACCTTTCACCACTTCCCTGAGGTCAGCAAGTCCCACCCCAGGTCCGTGGTTCCAGGTATACACCTTTCACCACTTCCTGAGGTCAGCAAGTCCCACCCAGGTCCGTGGTTCCAGGTATACACCTTTCACCACTTCCCTGAGGTCAGCAAGTCCCACCCCAGGTCCGTGGTTCCAGGTATACACCTTTCACCACTTCCCTGAGGTCAGCAGTCCCACCCCAGGTCAGTGGTTCCAGGTATACACCCTTCACCACTTCCCTGAGGTCAGCAGTCCCACCCCAGGTCAGTGGTTCCAGGTATATACCCTTCACCACTTCCCTGAGGTCAGCAGTCCCACCCCAGGTCAGTGGTTCCAGGTATACACCCTTCACCACTTCCCTGAGGTCAGCAGTCCCACCCCAGGTCAGTGGTTCCAGGTATATACCCTTCACCACTTCCCTGAGGTCAGCAGTCCCACCCCAGGTCAGTGGTTCCAGGTATATACCCTTCACCACTTCCCTGAGGTCAGCAGTCCCACCCCAGGTCAGTGGTTCCAGGTATACACCCTTCACCACTTCCCTGAGGTCAGCAGTCCCACCCCAGGTCCGTGGTTCCAAGTGTTCATCCATACACCCTTCACCACTTCCCTGAGGTCAGCAGTTTTAGCCACCCTTGAAGCACTGTCCATATATGATATTACTACACAAGTGTATTAATATCAGTATACGAAGGTAAATGTTATTACAGAGGAGGACACGCAGAAAATCTGCGCTCTGTAATAACATCCACCTGGACAGACCCGAACGTCGACTACCTGAGACAAGAGAGATCTCTATCCCAGTTAGCCCACCAAGGAGTGGCCACTCAATGAATATTTTGAACATATATTTATATTTAATACTGTACCTATGTCAGTTATTAACTTGTTCAATTATTTAGTTGTGTAAGTGTATTTGTGAACGTTTTTATGTGCGTAGATTAGTGTCGGTGTGTGAAACTTTGTGTTCCCTGCATGGTAACTGTAATTAATTGTTATCAGTTATCTTTTTTCTTGTTACTGATATTATTTATTTTTATAGTACGCTAATGTTGACAAGTGCGCACTCTTCTATACACTCAATTCTGTATTTCCACATACACATCCTACACACACACACAGCACATACAGACGCACGAATAAAGCAACACACACACAATCCTCTGTATCAAACATACACATACATTTACTCAATAATGCATATAAAGTCCTCTACTTTCAATATTACATGTATATAAACACAAATACACACTCATCCACTTCTACCTTTGCACTACACACACAAAAACACACACATGTACATATAAATATGTAAATCACGTGTGCAAACACTGACACTCCTTCAGACACCAGACACCAACTGTAAGTTAATCAACTTGTCAAAGATTAACACAAGACTAATTATATTAATTGAGCTCCATCACACAAAACTCTTAAGAGTCACACAAGTATCTGGGTGTACAAGTCACTAACACACTACACTGAGTTTCCACAGTGAGTGTATACTGTCTCATCAAAGACTTCACACAATACACTGTAAAGATACAAACAATCAAAGACTAACTCTTATAACACTAACATAGTCTACAGTGTTGGGTAAATTCATTCACATCTTAGACTGCAGAAGCAACCCTCGCCCTCACACTGCAGAAGCAACCCTCACCCTCACACTGCAGAAGCAACCCTCACCCTCACACTGCAGAAGCAACCCTCACCCTCACACTGCAGAAGCAACCCTCACCCTCACATTGCAGAAGCAACCCTCGCCCTCATACTGCAGAAGCAACCCTCGCCCTCACACTGCAGAAGCAACCCTCGCCCTCACACTGCAGAAGCAACCCTCGCCCTCACACTGCAGAAGCAACCCTCGCCCTCACACTGACTGATAACACTAAACATACTAAAGTAATAACGCCGGTTAAAATATATACATTATTTCATAAACTTTCCTTTAAGGAAATTGTTGTCAATGTAAACATATTTGTGCAAAATGTCTTTATTCAGGTGCATATTACAAGTGTTGTTTCAAAAGATCCCTTAACGGGTGAACAGAAG
>WNWK01057513.1:0-10718 GCA_009830355.1 Cherax destructor
CGCTTAGATAGGAATAGAAAAGGTGGTGGGGTATGTGCCTACATAAAGAACGACTTAGCCTATAATCCAAGACCTTATTTAAATGACAATAAACTGAAGATTCTATGGTTTGAAGTGTTGCTACCCAAGACAAAACCCATCTTAGTAGGAACTAGTTATCGCCCTCCCACCCATGACCAGTTCTTAGAGGACTTTTCAAGAGTCTTGTCAGGACTTGATAACAATGACGAGACAGTAATACTAGGAGACTTCAACATCTGTTTTCAACAGCAAAATAACGGGCTATGTAAAAGATATAAGCAAATTCTGGATTTAAATAGTTACACGCAACTAATTAATACACCAACCCGGATCACACAGTTCTCAGCCCCCCTAACTGATCACATACTTTGTAACCTCCTGAGAACATTAGTCAGTCAGGGGTCATTACAAACAAACAAACAAACAAACAAACAAATTTTATTTCATTGCAGGTTACATGGGTATTGGAAGTTACAATGTAAATTGAGTGCAAGGAGAGCCACTGACATGCCATGGCATTAGGGGCAGCTTATTCTAGTCCTTAAAAATTAGGTACTTAATATTAGAGAAATTTATTGAGTTTATTCTAGTTAAAAATTATTTTCAAAATTACAATATGATGAAATTTTACTGTTTAAATTATTATATAATGATATTAGATCTTAGATTGTTACAGGTGTTAAGATTCTTGAATGATAATATGGAATTGAGATTATCTTAAGGAAAATAACATTGAGCATTTTTGACATTAACTTATAATATGAGTAGGGGTAACATAATAGTAACATATTATTAAAAATTGAGATTATCGTATAGGAAAGTAACAATGAGCATTTTTCAAAGTAGTTTATAGCATGATCATTTAGGTTTGGGTGAGTAGGTGGTTTTGAGTTGAGTCTTAAATTGATTTTCAGACAAGATTATCTTAATATTTACTGGTAATGAATTCCAGATTCTGGGGCCCTTTATGTGCATAGAATTTTTACATAGGTTGATATGAACACGGGGTATATCAAAAAGTGATCTGTGTCGTGTGTTGTGGTCATGGGTCCTATTAAAGTTGGTGAGGAGAGTTTTGAGCAGAGGATTTATATTAGAGTGTAAAGTTTTATATATGTAGTAGGCACAAGAGTAAGTATGAATGTTCTTTACGGTGAGTAGTTTGAGACTTTTGAATATTGGTGGAGTATGCTGTCTAGAGTGGGAATTTGTTATCATTCTGACTGCGGCCTTTTGTTGTGTTATGAGTGGTCTAAGGTGATTTAACGTTGTTGATCCCCATGCACAGATTCCATAGGTGAGATACGGGTAGATAAGTGAATGATAGAGTGCAAGGAGAGCTGATTGAGGTACATAATAGCGTATCTTTGATAATATGCCTACTGTCTTCGAGATTTTCTTGGAAATTTGTTGTATATGTGTTTGGAATTTAAGGCTACTGTCAAGGTGGATTCCTAGGAATTTTCCCTCTGTGAGTCTTGTGATGGGTGTACCATTAAGTGTTATGTTAAGTGGAACATTTGTGACTTTGCTTCCAAACTGTATGAAGTAGGTCTTGTCAGTATTGAGAGTAAGCTTGTTAGTCGTCATCCATGTTGATATTTTCTGTAATTCGGCATTAACAGTGTTGGCCAGTATAACTGGATTTGGGTGAGAGAAGACATATGTTGTGTCATCTGCAAATAAAATGGGTTTGAGTAGTTGTGATGCATTCGGTAGGTCATTTATGTAAATGAGGAATAGGAGTGGCCCCAGGACACTTCCTTGAGGACTCCGATTGTAATTGGTTGTGTGGAAGAGTTCTCTCCATTTGTGTACACGTATTGGCTTCTGTTGGTGAGGTATGATTTTAGGTAGTTGAGTGGGTGCCCCTTATACCATAGTGTGCTAATTTTGTGAGCAGTAAATCATGGTCGACTGTATCAAAAGCTTTGCGGAGATCAATGAAGATTCCCAGTGGGACTTCTTTTTTCTCAAGTGCTGTATATATTAACTCCAACATGTGTGTAATAGCATCGTTTGTGCTCTTGTTTGTCCTGAATCCAAATTGACAGGGGTTGAGTACATTGTGTGAGACGAGGTAGGAATAGATTTGTCTATGAATTAATTTTCGAAGATTTTAGAAAGCAATGGTAAATTAGAAATTGGTCTATAATTATTCAGGTCTGTTTGATCACCTCCTTTGTGGATCGGGGTGACCCTAGCTATTTTGAGAATTGATGGAAAGGTAGAGGCTTCAATGGATTTATTGAATAGTGTTGCTATGATTGGTCTTAGTGATCATTTCATCATTTACTGTACCAGGAAAATTACTAGGGAACAGATAGGCCTATACAAGACAATAAAAATTAGGTCAACTAGAAACTACAGTAAAGAAACACTGGTAAATATGCTACACAATTGTGACTGGTCAGTGATAACAAGTTGCACGGACGTAAATGATGCCTGGGAAAAATTCAAAACAATGTTCACTGCCATCCTTGATAATATTGCACCAGTTAAAGAGGTTAGGATTAAACGAAGAACTGAACCCTGGATGACTACTGAGATATTAGATAATATGAAATTCAGAGACCAGTTGATAAAAAGATTTAAGGCAAACAGACAGGATATTGCAGCACTAAATGAATTCCAAAGGGTGAGGAACAGAGTGCAGAGGCTCATAAAAGTCGCAAAGGCAAGTCATTATTGCTCAAAGATCGAAGAGTACAAGAATAACCCTAGAAAGCTCTGGCAACAACTCAAACAGTTGGGGAATAGCCATAAACCCATAGATAGATCTAACATAGTTCTAAATGTCGATAACGAGGTATGCCACGAAACAACTAAAGTGGCAAATTGTTTTAATTCCTACTACACAACTGTCGCATCAACACTAGTAAGTAAGCTACCAGCTGCATCAAATACCTTTAACACAGACTCTGATAAATTTAAAACATACTATACCAATAAAGGAGTAACTCCAAACAGTTGTCAACTAGTAAGTGTATCTCATGACTTCGTGCAAAAAGAACTAAGCAGGTTAAACCCAATTAAGAGCACCGGACCAGATAACATCCAGTCTAAATTCCTAAAAGATGGTGCATCTGAACTGGCAATCCCCATTGCTCACATAATAAATTTGTCCATCACCACTAATACAGTGCCAGAGGGGTTCAAGGAGGCCAGAGTTACTCCTATCTTCAAGAAAAATAGTAGGTCTGATGTCAGCAACTATAGGCCTGTTAGTATACTCAGTGTAATATCCAAAATTCTAGAGAGGGCGGTGTACTGTCAAGTAGTTAAATATCTTAGTGACAACAACATTCTTCATAGTTACCAATCAGGCTTTAGGAGATCTTACTCAAACGACACCTCCCTAATTAATCTGATGGATTACATGAGAACTTAAATGTATATAGGGAACCTCATAGGAATGGTAACTTTAGACTTGCAAAAGGCCTTCGATACTGTCAACCACAATATATTATGTAAGAAACTTCAAGCTATCGGCATAGGTTCCACAGACTGGTTTAAGTCCTATCTTAGCAACAGGAAACAAATTGTCAAAATCAACAAAACGGAATCAGAACCACTGCCGATAGCATGTGGAGTTCCCCAAGGTAGTATTCTGGGTCCTTTATTATTCCTGTGTTATGTAAATGATATGCCCATCAGTGTCAAGTGCAAACTCCTACTGTATGCGGATGACAGTGCTCTGTTAGTGTCAGGTAAAGACCCACAAGATATAGCTAATGTATTAACACTGGAACTGGAGTCCTGCAGCAAATGGTTAGTAGACAATAAACTATCGTTACATCTAGGGAAAACAGAAGCCATACTCTTTGGCACGAAATATAAACTGAGCAGGGTAAATAATTTTAATATCCAGTGTAATGGGGAATCCATCACTTCAGTTTCCTCAGTAAAATATCTGGGAATCCCCTTTATAAGAACATAAGAACATAAGAAAGAAGGAACACTGCAGCAGGGCTACTGGCCCAAGCAAGGCAGGTCCAAGTCTCCCGCCGGCTTAAGCCAATGCCCTGACCCAGCCGGGTCAGGTTACATTCACTTAAGGAAGGAGCACGGTATCTGACCTAGTAGCACAAACTAGTCAGGTACAACTCACACCCACCCGCACCCACTCATATATTTATCTAGCCTATTTTTAAAACTACACAACGTTTTAGCCTCTATAACTGTACTCGGGAGTTTGTTCCACTCATCGACAACTCTATTACCAAACCAATGCTTTCCTATATCCCTTCTGAATCTGAATTTATCCAACTTAAAGCCATTGCTTCGAGTCCTGTCAATACAAGATATTTTAGCACGCTATTTACATCCCCTTTATTTATTCCTGTTTTCCATTTATATACCTCAATCATATCCCCCCTAATTCTACGCCTTTCTAGAGAGTGCAGATTCAGGACCCTCAGTCTATCCTCATAGGGAAGATTTCTGATACATGGAATCAACTTAGTCATCCTCCTTTGTACGTTTTCCAGAGCATTTATATCCATTCTGTAATACGGTGACCAAAACTGTGCAGCATAATCTAGATGAGGCCTAACCAAGGAGATATAGAGTTGAAGAACAACCTGAGGACTCCTATTATTTATGCTTCTTGATATGAAGCCAAGGATTCTGTTTGCTTTATTGCGAACACTTATGCACTGCTGTCTTGGTTTTAGATTACTGCTAACCAGAACTCCTAAATCCTTTTCGCAATCAGTAGTATTAAGATCTACATTATTTAGTTTATATGTGGCATGGTTATTGTCCTGTCCAATATTTAGAACTTTGCATTTATCTATATTAAACTGCATCTGCCACTTCTCCGACCACTGCATCAGTCTATTCAAATCTTCCTGGAGTGCTCTAATGTCCTCATTTGAATGAATTGGACGGCCTATTTTGGTGTCATCGGCAAACTTGCTTATGTCGCTATTTATTCCCTCATCTATGTCGTTTATGTAGATTGTGAACAACAAGGGGCCCAATACTGACCCCTGTGGAACACCACTTGTGACGCTTCCCCACTCTGATTTCTCCCCATTTATGCAAACTCTCTGCTGCCTATTTGTCAACCATGCCTCTATCCAGGAAAAATTTCTCCTCCTATTCCATGTGCCTTAATTTTCCTCAATAGTCTCTGATGTGGGACTCTATCAAAAGCCTTACTGAAGTCCATATACACAATATCATATTCATTACCATGATCTACCTCCTCAAATACCTTAGTGAAAAAAGTTATTAAATTTGTAAGGCAGGAACGCCCTTTTGTAAAACCGTGCTGAGATTCGTTGATTAATTTATGCTTTTCAAGATGGCTGCGAATTGCCTCGGCAATTATTGATTCCATAAATTTTCCCACTATTGAGGTTAGGCTTATTGGTCTATAGTTCGAAGCTAAGGACCTGTCTCCTGCTTTGAAAATAGGTATTACATTTGCAATTTTCCACTTATCTGGCACCATGCCAGTTTGCAGTGATATGTTGAAAAGATTAGCCATAGGTTTGCTAAGCTCCTCTTTACATTCCTTTAGAACCCTTGCATACAGTTCATCAGGGCCTGGGGATTTGTTAGGTTTTAATTTATCTATTTGTCTAAGGACCATGTCACTTGTGACCCTGATCGTGCATAGTTTACTATCGTCCTGGTCTACATAATTTATTATTTCTGGAATATCGCTATTATCTTCCTGTGTAAAAACTGAGAGGAAGTAAGTGTTAAAAATTCTACACATTTCCTTATCACTGACAGTGAGCTGACCTGAGTAACTTTTGAGTGGGCCTATCTTGTCCCTAATCTTACTTCTGTATACCTGAAAAAATCCTTTTGGGTTAGTTTTCGATTCTCTTGCAACTTTAACCTCATAGTCTCTTTTTGCTTTTCTTATTCCCTTTTTATTTCTCTCTTTAACTGAATATATTGATTACTTAATTGCCCCTCTCCTCTTTTGATTCGCCTATATATGCCTCTCTTTTGACCAATGAGATGTTTTAATCTATTGTTCATCCATTTAGGATCATTTTTGTTTGATCTGATTTCCCTAATAGGAACATAAGTTGTCTGAGCAGCTAGAACTATTCTCTGGAAAACGTCATATTGGCAATCACCACCTACCTGACCCACTGTCAGGTCATTCCAGTTCAGCCCACCCAGGTAATTTTTCAGTCCTATGAAATCAGCCAGGCGGAAGTCAGGGACAGAGACTTGATTGTCATTATTAGGGTAATTCCATGATATATTAAAACTGAGTGATTTGTGATCACTTTCCCCAAGCTCATCATTAACCTCAAGATTATTAATTAGCGATTCCCTGCTGGCAAGAACCAAGTCTAGCAGGTTATTTCCTCTAGTTGGTTCTGTCACCAACTGTTTCAAAAAACAATCCTGAATCATATCAAGAAAGTCACTTGACTCTAAATTTCCTGTCAAATTGCTCCAGTCAATTTGTCTAAAGTTGAAATCTCCCATCAGCACAACATTTTCATGTGTAGATGCCTTACGAATTTCATCCCATAGAAGTTTACTGCACTCCCTATCAAGATTTGGGGGCCTGTAAATCACACCCAAAATAAGTTTTACACGGCCTTCAAGAAGCTGTAACCAAACAGATTCAGTGGCTGACGCTTCTGATTTTATATCTTGTCTAACACAACAGTTTAAATTGTCTCTGACATACATCGCTACTCCACCACCCTTCCTGTTGACCCTATCAGTGTGGAATAATTTATAGCCTTGTATGTGACATTCAGAAGGCAACTCTCTATCTTTCAGATTGAGCCAGGTCTCTGTTATAGCATGTCAGGAGAATTGATAGGGAACAGTGTAGTAAAGAAAGCGAATGCCAGACTGAAGTTCCTCTACAGACAAGCACAGTGTCTACCTACTGAGGCCCGCAGGACCCTATGTCTAGCCCTTATACAATGTCATATGGACTACGCTTGCTCTTCATGGTACTCTGCCTTGACAAAAAAACTGAAAGATAAGCTGGAAATCACCCAGAACAAAATGGTAAGATTCATCCTGGACCTGGGACCAAGACAGCATGTAGGCCAGGATGAATTACAACAATTGGATATGCTGAATATTGAAGACAGAGTAAAACAACTTAAATTAAATCAAGTTTATAAAATTGCTCACAAACAGTGTTCAGAATATCTTGCTGCCAATTTTGTCAAGGCTGGGAACCAAAGCAGTCATAGTACTAGGGGGAGAGAGCACAACTTTGTAGTTCCCACAGTCAGTGGCCAGGCTTCAAACACCTTTTATTGTACAGCAATAAAGGAATGGAACAGACTGCCTGCACATGTCAAAGCCAGTCATAGCATGAGCCAGTTAAAGAAGAGAACCAAAAGGTACCTAATGAATGTAGCGACAGAAAGGGAGGAGAATGATTTTTATTTTTTAGCTAACACACATGTACATATATGTAAATAACTCTTTTTACCTTATTCCTAGTATACATATATCCTTTATAATATAATAACATATATATCCTACAATGTAAAATATTATAGTGTAAAAGGGACCCCAGTGGAAATAAGTCACTCTGTCTGACTTTTTTGTGTTATCCTGGAGGGTTCTCTACACATATGCTGCTATGTATGATAATGTATGTAAATGTATTTGTGTATACCTGAATAAACTTACTTACTTACTAACCTATGCAACATGTGTAATATGTATTCGGCAGGCTGGCTGGCTAGGTGGCTGGCTGGCTAGGTGGCTGGCTGGCTAGGTGGCTGGCTGGCTGACCTACTTAGGCTGTCTCTCTGTTTGTCTCTATCTGTCTGTCTATATCTCTGTCTCTGTCTATCTGTCTCTCACAGGTACACACAAGTACAGATATTATACATAGTGTAAATTACCTAGGATAACCCAAAAATTCCAGGCAAAGTGCTATACAGTGCTTCTAGATAATAAGACATAATAAGCGCGACTGGCAAAAAACAGGCATTGTCACTTCTGCATCATGTGTAATACCTGTTGGTTTATGAGCCGCTCTCTGAGACTGAGACAAGCAGATGGAAAGACACACACACAGGCAGACAGAAAGACAGATAAGCAGAGCTAGACTGATAGATAAGCTAGGTCATGTTCACCTAGAAGCAAATAGGTACCTGGGTTGTTAGTCGACTGGTGTGGGTCGCATCCTGGGGGACAAGATTATGGACCCCAATGGAAATAAGACAGACAGTCCTCGATGACGCACTGACTTTCTTGGGCTATCCTGGGTGGCTAACCCTCCGGGGTTAAAAATCCGAAGAAATGTTATCTTATCTTTAACACCTCACACACTCAACACCTGAGCACCTAACACCTCACACTCAACACCTGAGCACCTAACACACTGAGGAGGAGGTGAAGCAGTTACTCAGTGACCTTGATACCTCAAAAGCGATGGGTCCGGACAATATCTCCCGTGGGTTCTTCGGGAAGGAGCTGAGGTACTGAGTGTGCCACTTACCATAATATTCAACACATACCTTGAAAATGGGCAGATACCTGAGGTATGGAAGAAGGCCAATGTAGTCCCCATCTTTAAAAAAGGAGACAGAAAAGAGGCACTAAACTATAGACCGGTGTCACTTACATGTATAGTGTGCAAAGTCCTGGAGAAAATCATCAGGAAAAGAATGGTGGAGCACCTCGAGCTGAACAGGATAATAAACACCAGACAGCACGGATTCCGGGAAGGCAAATCCTGTGTAACAAACCTCCTAGAGTTCTATGATAAAGTAACAGAGGTAAGGCAGGAGAGAGAAGGGTGGGTTGATTGCATTTTCCTGGACTGCAGGAAGGCCTTCGACACAGTTCCTCACATGAGATTAGTAAAGAAGTTGGAAGAACAAGCATGTATAACAGGAAGGGCACTGGAATGGAATCAGGGAATACCTCACAGGGAGGCAACAACGGGTCATGGTGTGTGATGAGGTATCACAGTGGGCGCCTGTGATGAGCGGCGTACCGCAGGGGTCAGTCCTAGGACCAGTGTTATTCTTGGTATATGTAAAAGACATGACGGATGGGATAGACTCAGAAGTGTCTCTGTTCGCAGATGATGTGAAATTAATGAGGAGAATCACATCGGAAGAGGACGAAGCAGGACTTCAAACAGACCTGGACAAGCTTGACATCTGGTCTAGCAACTGGCTTCTCGAATTCAATCCCACCAAATGCAAAGTCATGAAGATCGGAGAAGGACAAAGAAGACCGCTGACAGAGTACAGGCTAGGTGGACAAGGGCTACAAACCTCGGCAAAGGAGAAAGACCTTGGGGTGAGTATAACGCCAAGCACGTCTCCGGAGGCACACATCAACCAGATAACTGCGGCAGCATATGGGCGACTGGCAAACCTAAGATTAGCGTTCCGTTACCTAAACAAGGAATCGTTCAAGACACTGTACACCGTGTACGTCAGGCCCATACTAGAATATGCAGCACCAGTCTGGAACCCACACCTGGTCAAGCCCGTCAAGAAACTAGAGAAAGTGCAAAGGTTTGCGACAAGGTTAGTTCCACAACTCAGGGGTCTGTCCTATGAGGAAAGGTTGAGGGAAATAGGACTAACAACACTGGAGGAAAGAAGGGTCAGAGGAGACATGATAATGACATACAAAATACTGCGGGGAATCGACAAGGTAGACAGTGACAGGATGTTCCAAAGAGGGAACACAGAAACAAGGGGACACAACTGGAAGCTGAAGACTCAGATGAGTCAAAGGGATGTTAGGAAGCATTTCTTCAGCCACAGAGTAGTCAGGAAGTGGAATAGTCTAGAGAAAGATATAGTGGAGGCAGGAACCATACATAGTTTTAAGACGAGGTATGATAAAGCTCATGGAGCAGGGAGAGCAGAGACCCAGTAGCAGACAGCGAAGAGACGGGGCCAGGAGCTGAGTATCGACCCCTGCAACCACAATTAGGTGAGTAATTAGGTGAGTACACTCAACAAGACACAGACATGATCATGTCTGGCGCCTCGTCGTCTTAATACATTATATTTCATGGCTCAAACTCTCTCTATGTATCATCTAACACATGAATGTTGTATTGTAATAAAGGCAGGTGTCACTCACCTGTGTTAGACACCACAAACACTGTTTATTGTTGACTTTATCACAGCCACCAGGAACACGAGGTGTTGTTGTTGTTGGGGTTTATAGGACCACTGACAGTGTACGCCGTATCGAGCCCTGCCGTCCAACGCTCCCAGATGGAACCTCCACCAAAGTGCAAGTAAGTAAGTTTATTCAGGTATACACAAATACACTTACATAGATTATCATACATAGCAGCATATGTGTAGAGAACCCTCCAGGATAACCCAAAAAGTCAGACATAGTGACTTATTTCTATTGGGTTCCATTTAATACCTTAATATTAGACACTAGTAGATACTAGTTATTATACTAAAATTAAAAGGAATAAGGTAAAAGAGTTATTTACATGTACATGTATGTTATCTAAAAAAAATCCTTCTCCTCCCTTTCTGTCGCTACATTCATTAGGTACCTTTTGGTTCTCTTCTTGAACTGGCTGATGATATGACTGGCTTTGACATGTGAAGGCAGTCTGTTCCATTCCTTTATTGCTGTACAATAAAAGGTGTTTGAAGCCTGGCCACTGACTGAGGGTACTACAAAGTTGTGCTCTCCCTCCCTAGTACTATGACTGCTTTGGTTCCCAGCCTTGACAAAAT
>WNWK01057514.1:5000-10718 GCA_009830355.1 Cherax destructor
CTAATTTATATTTTCATAGTGGTTATTACATATATATTTTATTATATATATATATATATATATATATATATATATATATATATATATATATATATATATATATATATATATATATATATATATATATATTGTGTTTGTGTTAGCACATGTTAGCACATCATTGTGTTAGCACATCATAGCGCTGGTCTTACGTCTTTTAATATTTTTATTCCGTACGTAGACGTCCCTGGCCGTTCCTCCTTCGTGACAGTGGACGCGTGAGACAAAGGGGTCGTGACTCTATCACCTGATTTGAGTAAGTTCACTGAATATGGGCCTCGGGGTCGCGACACTGGGCAGTAAATTCGGCCAGACAGTAGTGTTTGTGAGCTGGAGGTTTGCTTGGTAATTGCAGAGGTGAACTCTCATAAGTCCCTTGCCCGGCAAGGTCAACTGGAAGGATCGCCATGCAGCCCCTGAATCACCTCAATACGGCCTTGACCTTCTACCCTCATAGCGGTAATTCCTCATGGCGTGTAATCACCACTAGTAATGTTATCATTACTGTTTTATTCCTGAATCTTTGCATGAGTGTGCGCCATGGAGGTCGCTGGACGCACGTTGTCTCATGCAACCGTCACGATCCAGGAGGAAACATGACGACATTTGCCGTGTTTAGCTTGGGGCTAACCTCCCGTAAGTGGGAACTGTGTCTGAAAATCACGCGGGACTAAATTTAAGCACCGCTGTTCCAAGATACTTCATCGTGCGAAAATATTGTCGAAGACTTCACACTCGGCTCAGAATATGCTAATGTGCCGGGGAGAAAGTGGCGTTGAAGATATAAAACGTCCGTCTGGTGGGCAAGACGCAGCCACGCTGAGAACACCCGCAGGGATCTTAACGATGTATGGCACTTCTTTACCCACGAAACACCTAACACGTGACATTTAAGCGTCATGAACCTAAACAGGCAAATGTAATTGGATTATCGACTCAGGGAAGAAATATCTTGGGTGTGAGTTATGGTGCTTCCCCTCACCACCCTCATAAGTTATGGACTTCTCTCTATTTATTTCCCTCGCTCAACATCCTCTTGGAGTGCAAGTTTTCTTTTCACCTTTTCTTATTTCCTTTACCTGTTATTATTTTATCTTGTTTTGTATTTCAGAAACTCGATTCATTGTGAATGATATTCATATAATATTTTCTACTTGAATATATAACCTGAAGACAATTACACCGTTATAGAGAATATATAATAAATAAGCCCAAAAATGAACAAAGTGTTGTGTATTGTTCATAAGCACACCAGCACTAGTATACACCTGCACCAACACACCTGCAGCATTGCACAGCTGCATCAACATGCATTCACCAACACCTACACTATTTTTAAGAAAGGAGACAGAAACGAGGCACTAAATTATAGACCAGTGTCACTGACGTGTATAGTGTTCAAAGTCATGGAGAAGATTATCAGGAGAAGAATGGTGGAGCACCTGCAACGGAACAAGCTTATAAATGACTACCAGCACGGATTCATGGAAGGCAAATCCTGTGTCACAAAACCTTCTAAAGTTTTATGACAAAGTGACAGAAGTAAGCACGAGAGAGAGGGGTGGGTTGACTACATTTTCTTGGACTGCAAGAAGGCCTTCGACACAGTTCCTCTCAAGAGATAAGTGCAGAAGCTAGAGGATCAGGTATATATAACAGGAAGGGCACTGCAATGGATTAGAGAATACCTGACAGGGAGGCAACAACTAGTCATGGTACGAGATGAGGTATCACAATGGGCGCCTGTGACGAGCGGGGTTCCACAGGGGCCAGTCCTAGGACCAGTGCTGTTTTTGGTATATGTGAATGACATGGCGGAAGGGATAGACTCAGAAGTGTCCCTGTTTGCAGATGATGTGAAGTTAATGAGAAGAATTAAATCAGATGAGGACCAGGCAGGACTACAAAAAGACCTGGACAGGCTGGACAAGTGGACTTTGCCAAATGCAAAGTCATGAAGATCGGGGAAGGGCAAAGAAAACCGCAGACAGAGTATAGGCTAGGTGGCAAAAGACTGCAAACCTCACTCAAGGAGAAAGATCTTGGGGTGAGTATAATACCGAGCACATCTCCGAAAGCACATATCAACCAGATAACTGTTGCAGCATATGGGCGACTGGCAAACCTGAGAATAGCGTTCCGATACCTCATTAAGGAATCGTTCAAGACACTGTTCACTGTGTACGTCAGGCCCTTACTGGAATATGCAGTACCAGTTTGGAACCCACACCTGGTCAAGCACGTCAAGAAATTAGAGAAAGTGCAAAGTTTTACAACATGGCTAGTTCTAGAGTTAAGGGGAATGTCCTACGAAGAAAGGTTAAGGGAAATAGGCCTGACGACACTGGATGACAGGAGGGTTAGGGAAGACATGATAACGACATACAAAATACTGCGAGGAATAGATAAGGTGGACAGAGACAGGATGTTCCAGAGATGGGACAAAGAAACAAGGTGTCACAATTGGAAGTTGATGACTCAGATGAGTCAAAGGGATGTTAGGAAGTATTTCCTCAGTCACAGAGTTGTCAGGAAGTGGAATAGTTTGGCAAGTGAGGTAGTGAAGGCAGGCACCATACATAGCTTTAAGACGAGGTATGATAAAGCTCATGGAGCAGGGAGAGGACCTAGTAGTGATCAGTGAAGAGGCTTGGCCAGGAGCTGAGTCTCGACCCCTGCAAACACAAATAGGTGAGTACACACATGCACCAACATACACTTGCACTATATATCACCTCTTTGTCTCGTACAGTATTTGCATAAGAAAACAAAAGATGTAAATAACACATGTCTGGCACTGCTTTAAACAAACATTAACTATATAATGTTTGAAAGGAATGAATGTGTGGAAAATTAAGTAATACTGATAAGCTCTTCACGGTCATTAGAGTTTAGAATTATGCTAACCAAAAGCAATCATCCTCCCCTTTGTCGTCACATCATAAGCAGACTCTTCCCTTTTTGCTCACAAGGATGCCATTGCCAAACGAATACAGTGAGTTAGAACATCAACCATCAGGAGGACCAGAGTTCTTTTCCTAACCTCTCACTGTCTTTTGCAGAACACAAGGCCTAGTAGAGCTCAACATTAGACTAACCCATATTGGAATTATGGATCATCACAAAACGACAGAACACGAACCAACTCCTCAAATGGGTTCGACTTTCACTGACTCATTTCACTCTCATTCCTTTCCCTAAAAAGTCTACCTTCACAAATTTTAAGTTCATTCCCAATAAACAAGGAAAAACTAAATAAGTCTTCCCTAAAAAAATTTAATATCACAAGGATATTTTTAGAATATAATGTCAATGCTGATGTAACCTAATAACAATTCACTAATCAATACGCAACAACATACTTCTAAATCCTAAATATTATCCTACTTATTCCTTTGGACTAAATTCTCATAATTACGTTAAGATACAATACCCAAACTATCTAGTGGCCTTCACTGGTGTTCTTAGAATAGTATACATTAGGAAAAATGAAGTTTAAAATATTTGTATACAAGAATAAAGAAGTTTTAAAAAATGTGAATAACTTTTCTCAAAACCAGACTGTGAAAGCGTCGTAGCATGACGTGATATTAGCTCAGAGTCGCTCCGTAAATATGTTTAAATAATAATAGTTCATTATAATTTAACACACCTAAAATACTAGTCTACTTTGCTCATACACCTAAAATAGTAGTCTACTATGCATACACACCTTTTAAAATACTCTTCTACCTAGTATGCACGACACACCAGCACCAACACAAACCTGTAACAACACAAACCTGAACCAACACATACACACACACACACACATCAACATCAACATAAACCTGCATTAAAAAACACCAGTATTAACATACACCAGTAATAACATACAATAACACTAACACACCAGCAACAACACACACCAACAAACATCAGCATCAGCATACGTCAGATCAACATACACCAGCACCAACGTACAACACCAACATACACCAGCACCAACATACACGAGCACCAACATACACGAGCACCAACATACACCAGCACAAACACACACCAGCACCGCATATACCACCATCACCAGCATATACCACCATCACCAACATACACCCGCCAACATGCTCCAACACAACATACACCAGCACCAACATATACCACCATCACCAGCATTACCACCATCGCCAACATACACCCGCACCAACATGCTCCAACAACATACACCAGCGCCAACATACACCAGCACCAGCATACACCAGTACCAACATACACCAGCACCAGCACACACCAGCACCATAATACACCAACACCAACATACACCAGCACCAACACACACCAGCACCAACACACGCTTGCGCCAACATACACCAGCACCAACATACACCCGCACCAACATACACCAACCCAACATACACCAGCACCAACATCACCAACACCAACATACACCAGCACCAACATACACCAGCACCAACATACAGCGCACCAACATACACCAGCACCAACATACACCAGCACCAACATACAGCAGCACCAACACACACCAGCACCAACATCACCAGCACCAACACACACCAACACCAGCATCACCAGCACCAACATGCACCAACCAACATACACCAGCACCAACATACACCAACACCAACATACACCAGCACCAACATACACCAGCCCAACACACACCAGCGCCAACATACACCAGCACCAACACACACCAGCACCAACATACACCAGCACCAACACCACCAACACCAACATACACCAGCACCAACATGCACCAACACCAACATACACCAGCACCAACATACACCAGCACCAACATACACCACCAACATACCCAACACCAACATACACCAGCACCAACATACAGCGGCGACCAACACACACCAGCACCAACATACACCAGCACCAACACACACCAACACCAACATACACCAGCACCAACATCACCAACACCACACACACCAGCACCAACATACACCAGCACCAACATCACCAGCACCAACATCACCAACACCAACATACACCAGCACCAACTGCCCAGCACCAACATACCAGCACCAACGCCACCACACGCAACGCCAGGCTCACACCATCACCAGCGCACACCAGCACCAACACCCGCCAACACGCCCAACACACACCAGCACCAACACCACACACACCAGCACCACGCCCCGCACGCACACACCGCAGCCCAGTCCACCAGCTCCAGCACGCCCAACACCACCAGCACCAACACCAAACCACCGCACCAACACCAACACACACCAGCGCCAAACACACCAGCACTAAACACACCAGCCCAACACACCAGCACACCAGCACCAGCTCCCACCAGCTCCAACCACGCGCCACACACCAGCACCAGCACCAACCACACCAGCACCAACCAAACACACCAGCCCACCAACCAGCACTAACCACACCAGCACCAACACACCAACACACCAGCACCAGCTCCACCAGCTCCAACACGCAAACACCACCAGCACCAACACCAACACACACCAGCACCAACACCAACCACACCAGCACCAATACGCCTACATTGAAAGTTCAAAAATATATATTGTACGACCGAGGATATTGAGCATTTAGAAAGAAGACTAAAGAAAATCAGCATGGATTTAGAAATGGAAAAGTCAGTCTTACAAATTTTCTGAGAACAGAGTTGGGTGGACTGCATCTTCTAGAACT
>WNWK01057515.1:0-10718 GCA_009830355.1 Cherax destructor
GACATTATCAATGTAAGCAGTGTTACCCTGGTCCATGAGTTTTTTAAGTGCACTGCCAGTTGTGAGGCCTCGTGGGAGTCTTTGTTTACACAGAGCACGACGCTGTTCATGTGTGAATGTATGATAGGTGGCACTACCACTCACATTCCCTCCTCCACTAGCATTACACGCATCACTATAACTTTTCTCACCAACACCACTACCAACATTGTGTTCATTACATTTATCAGCAGTGCTATATTCAACATTAATGTTAATGTGGTTAACCTCATCACACTCGGCACCACCACTTATATGACACACATCACTATTACTATTACAGATGGATATATGTATTGGTATAATGCCGTTTCTATATTGGGGTGTCTTAGGCAAACTTATGACTAGCTTAAGAATTATGAAGCAATAGTTGTATTAGAATCTTGGTTAGTCATGTGAAATTAAGGGGAATCACAGATATCAGTAAGTGTCTTTTGCTGTGGATATGTGCAAGATAAAGTAGTTTTCATGTGGTTAGCTACCGGTTGGGTGCGTAAGTGAGATAAGATAGTTTTTAACGGTGCTTTTGAAAATGGAGGTTGTGTCTGCAGTTCTAGAGTTTTCAGGCAGGGAGTTCCAGATTTTAGGCCCTTTTATGTGCATTGAATTTTTGTATAGATTTAGTCGGACACGGGGAATGTCAAAGAGATGTTTATGTCTGGTATTATGTCTATGGGTCCTGTTACAACGTCTCCATCTCCTTCCCCCCAAAAATGACACCAAAAACTGCAATAAACCAGGAAAATAGCAGCCAGGAGGGTCCTGTCTCAGCCTCAGACTGGTGTTGTTGTTGTTGCTGCTGAAGGGCCACCGCCAGCCACGCATTTCACCACTAATTTTATCCTTATTTAGCGTTTTCTTTATTATTTTTTTGCATGATATCCACTCTAAAATGAAATCCATTGTGTCAAGAAAGTGTTTTAGCTCAGGGTTAAAGTTAGAATTTATGGTTCTATAAATGTAGATAGCAGAGTAGTAAGTATGGACGTTCTGAACAGTGAGTAGGTTTAGGTCTTTGTGGAGTGGTGCTGCCTAGCGTTGGATTGCGTGATAATTCTTACTGCGGCTTTTTGTTGGGTTATTATTGGCTTTAGGTGGGTAATTGCTGTTGATCCCCTTGCACAAATGGCATATGTGAGGTAGGGATAGATGAGTGAATAGTATAGTGTGAGTAGGGCTGATTGTGGTACATAATATCGTATCTTAGAGAGAATCCCCACAGTTTTGGACACTTTCTTTGTTATGTGTTGGATATGGGTGCTGAATTTCAGGCTGCTGTCAAGGTGAAGGCCCAGGAATTTGCCCTCTTTATGTTTAGCAATAGGTGTAGTGTTGATCTTAATGTTTAACTGTGGATCACCTGCTCTTTTGCCAAACATAATATAGAAGGTCTTATCAGTGTTGAGTGTAAGTTTATTGGTTGTCATCCATGTTGATATTTTTATTAATTCGTTGTTAACAATGGTATTAAGCGTGGCAAGATTTGTGTGGGAGATGACATAAGTTGTGTCGTCAGCAAAGAGTATGTTTCAGGTGTTGTGATACATTGGGAAGATCATTGATGTATAAGAGGAAGAGCAGGGGACCAAGGACACTTCCCTGCGGTACTCCAGTGTCAAGTGGTCGTGTCGTGGAGGATGTGTCTTTAATAGTGACATACTGATACCTATTAGTGAGGTAGGATTTGAAGTATGCTAGTGCATGACCTCTTATTCCATAGTGGTCAAGTTTGTGGAGTAGGATGCCGTGGTTTACTGTGTTGTTGTTTGATATCTTTATTATGCACCCCATACCCATCCTGTGGGCGGTAGTCAAAAGATTACAGAGGTACATAATGGGTCCAGGGACTGGACCTCAAAGTTTGATAGCTGAGCAAGTTACAAAGGTAATGAACTCAGATGGTCACAATCATGACAAGTTACAAAGGTATTTGCAGATTACAGAGGTATATATAGGGTCCAGAGACTGGGCCCCAAAGTTTTGATAGCTGAACAAGGTACAATGGTAATTAATTCACTAGTTACAAGGTAATGAATCATGTAAGTAAATTTACTTACGTCTGTACATGGTTGCACTCATGAACAAATTATAAAGCAATGAGCAATCTATTAGTCTACACCCAGCCACAACTGTAATGAGTTATTGGTGCAAATTTTAATTGTTGGGTCACACACACACACATATACATATACACATACACACGCATACATGTATATACATACACACATACACATACACACATGTACATACACACACACACACACACACACACGTGTCAATGCTTTATTTACAGGGAGCAAAGTCAGGGTATTTTTCCAGAATGGTCTGTAATATACCACTGTGGATAAAATACTTTGACATATCTTGAACATTTCTGAATGAGTAGTCTCTGAATTCATTAATTTTATCGCACTCCAGTACATAATGACGCAGGGTGTGACAATAATCGCTTTCCTTAGGTCAATAAAAAGTTCTAATGGATATTCCTTATTTTCGAGTGCTGTGTAAAGCAGGTCTATCCTTTTTACTATTGCATCGTTAGTGCTTTTATTTTTCCTGAAGCCAAACTGGCAGGGGTTGAGTATGCTTTGTGTCGTTATGAATGAGTATAATCTCTTGTGCACAAGTTTCTCGAATATTTTGGATAGCATTGGTAGATTTGATATAGGCCTATAGTTGTTTACGTCTGTGGGGTCACCACCTTTGTGTATTGGTGTAACTCTTGCTGTTTTGAGGAGTGTCGGGAAAGTGCTAGTTTCTAATGATTTGTTAAAAAGTAATGAAATAGGATGTGAAAGGACATAAGCGGCTCGTTTGTATATTAATGGTGGGACTTGAGACAGATGCCCTAATTTATTTTTAAGTGACTTGATTATCGTGGTGACTTCAGTGGGTTCAGTAGGTGCAAGATATAAGGAGGATGGGAAATTCCCATCTAGGTAATCACTTGCTTGGGCATTGGTATCTGGGATTTTACTTGCAAGATTTGATCCTATGGTTGAGAAGAAGTCATTTATCTTGTTTACTGTATCAATAGGCTGTAGTGGTGTTTCGTTTGGTTTAGTTAGGACAATATCCCTAGTTTTTTCAGTTTGTGGGTGCCCATAATCTGTGAGAGTGTTTTCCATGTCTTTTTTATATCTCCTCTTATTTCAGTGAATCTGCTGAAGTAGTACAACTGTTTGGCTTTTTTTATTAGTTTGGTGAGAACTGATGAATAGTGTTTAATAAACTCTTTATGCATGAATCCCCGTCTATATTGCTTTTCATATTGATGTTTTTTGTTAATGGATTTTAGTAAGCTGTTAGTTAGCCACGGGCATCCTAGCCGTTTATTCGTAATCTGTTTCATTTTTATAGGACAATGTTTGTTGTATAGTCTATGTAATTTATTAAGTTGTCTGTCCAATCATCGATACCCTTGGCGTTTGAAAATTCTATAGCCCAGTCAACCGTCTCTAACTCTGCTGTGAAGTTGTTTATTGATGCCTGGTCATTAAGTCTAAATGAAACTTTGGTGTATTCTAGGGGTGGTTTACTAATGTTTGTTAAGAGAAAGGTGGGGTAGTGGTCTGTAGTGCTGTCTGTTATTATCCCCGATTTAAGGGGGGCTAGGATGTTCGTCCATATATGGTCGATTATGGTTGCATTCATCTCGGTAAGCCTGGTTGGTTTGGTTATTGTTGGTTTGAGAAGTGTGTTGTTCATATTGTTGATGAAATTGGTTACTGGCTGGTCATCTGGTAGGCCAAGGTTGATGTTGAAGTCTCCAGCTAAGATAAGGTGGTATTTGTTCATTTGATTGTTTGTTATTAGGATTTTTAGTTGATCACTAAAATTTGGGATGTTTGTATGAGGCAACCGGTAAATGGCCCCGATTGTTATGGGAGTCTTAAGGTTTTGTGCAGTAAAATTAGCAAAAATATATTCTCCATATTCATCACTATAGCAAGTGGTGTCACAACAGGATATTTCATTAGAGTAATAGATTGCAATACCTCCCCCAACTTGGTTTGGTCTGCAATTGTGTATTGCTGTGTATCCTGATAGGGAGTAGATATCTACTGTATCCTGCTTAAGCCAGGTTTCAGTAAGAACAATACATGTGAAGGTTGTCTTAAGGGAATCAAGGAGGGCAAGGAGGTCATCATAGGGTTTGCTTAAGGATCGGACGTTGTAGTTAAGAACTGTTATACTTTTAGTAGTGTTTAGGACAGTGTGGGCTTATGATGCTGTGTAGTAGAGGCAGTTACTTTCCAGTAAATTTTGATTGGGTGTTAGATTAAATAGGTTTAGATAAGGGTCGATGTGATCATTCATCATTTAGGTTAAATAGTAATTTTGTTATATCATGTATAGTGTGGTGAGTTCTAGTACTGATATCTGTAGTAAGGGAATGTTTGGACAAGTATACAACTAATGCACATTGGTCAAATAGAATATAGTAACATATAAACATAATGGAATTTGTATTGACTATGTATTAAGCAAGATGAAATAAAAATTTAAATATAAACTAATAAGATAAAATTACTAAGAATAGGGTAGCACCAATGAGTTTGGTATTGGTTAAGTATTAAGCTAGAATGAAATAAAGTAAAATTAAAAATTTAGATATAAAACTATTAAGATAATATTATAAAAGATAATATTACAAAATATAATATTACAAATGAAAATATTATAAAATAGGGTAGCACCAATGAAATAAGGTAGACCAGATATTACCTATGATTCAATTATAAGTAAAACAAGATATTAACTAAGATAATTATAAAATGAGGTAGCACTATATAGAGTTAAAGTTTGAAAATGGCTAATGGTAAATATGTATTTAAAAAAATATAAGCAAATAATTGCAATTATTTGGTAGTTGCTTCTAATAAGAAAAATAAAATATGTCACCTATACAAGGTTGTAATATAAAATATGTCACACAATTTATGATGTGGTGAATTTCATTTATATAGTAAAGAATTGAAATAATTGAGAAAGATTTGTTGATCTAAAAATGTACACTATGAGGTAGAGTTGTTGTTGACTATAAAAAGATTGGATGTATGGCAATAGTAGGTTAATAAAAGTAAAAGGATAAAATAAGATTGGGCAATGAAGTATAAAAAGTAAAGAATAGGGCAATAATGATAATAAGGATTTTAAATTGAAATAATAGTTAATTAATAAAAATGTAACAATGATAAAAGTGTATAAAATTGGCAAAAAATAAGGCAGTTATAAGGTAAATACTGTAAAAATAAGGTAGTAATAAGGTAAGTACTGCACTATACAGTACAATAAAAAAAAAGGTTTTAAAGTATAGCACTAAGTTAACTTTGACAATTTACTGCTGTCAGATTGTAAAAATTGGCAAAAAATAAGGCAGTAATGAGGTAAATACTGCAAAAAATAAGGCAGTAATAGGATAAGTACTGTACAATATAGTACAATAAAAAAGTTTTAAAGTATGGCACTAAGTTAACTTTGACAATTTACTGCTGTCAGATTGTCAATTGTAGTGAAAAATAGGGTTTGTAGAGGTTAAATTGATAAAGAAATTATTTTTAATAACACTAATCGCGGAAAGTGAGTACTGGAGGGGAATTTGGGAGGGGTTCCGTAAAATCAGATTAAAACAGAAGGTTACGGAACTGGTGTATAGATTTTTAATGGGTATTTTAGCATCGCGGTCACTTTTATTTCATATACGGTTTGTGGGGATGGGGAGTTGTCCAAGATGTGGGGAGGAGGAGACCACGTATCATGCGATTTACTTTTGCAGGAATTTAGAAGCGGTGAGGGAATGGCTGTTAAGGGTGATACGGGTGGTGGGGGGTTTGTCGTTGCTAAGGGCTTTGAGTTTTGATGTGGGAGGGGTTCAGGGGGAGGAGGGGAGGGCAGTTCAGTATGTTTACCTGGAGTTTACCTGGAGAGAATTCCAGGGGTCAACGCCCCCGCGGCCCGGTCTGTGACCAGGCCTCATGTTGGACCAGAGCCTGATCAACCAGGCTGTTACTGCTAGCCGCACGCAGTCTAACATATGAACCACAGCCTGGCTGGTCAGGTACCGACTTTAGGTGCCTGTCCAGTGCCTGCTTGAAGACAGCCAGGGGTTTGTTGGTAATCCTCCTGATGTATGCTGGGAGGCAGTTGAACAATCTTGGGCCCCTGACACTTATTGTGTTGTCCCTCAACGTGCTAGTGGCACCCCTGCTCTTCATTGGGGGGATGTTACATCGCCTGCCGAGTCTTTTGCTTTCGTAGGGAGTGATTTTCGTGTGCAAGTTTGGTACTAATCCCTCGAGAATTTTCCATGTGTATATAATAATATATCTCTCCCGCCTGCGTTCTAGAGAGTACAGGTTTAGGAACTTCAAGTGTTCCCAGTAGTTGAGGTGGTTTATCGCAGTTATGCGTGCCGTGAAGGTTCTCTGCACATTTTCAAGGTCAGCAATTTCACCCGCCTTGAAAGGTGCAGTTAGTGTGCAGCAATATTCCAGCCTAGATAGAACAAGCGATCTGTAAAGTGTCAACATGGGCTTGGCATCCCTGGTTTTGAAGGTTCTCATTATCCATCCTGTCATTTTTCTAGCAGATGCAATTGCTACGGTGTTTTGGTCCTTGAAGGTGAGATCCTCTGACATGATCACTCCCAGGTCTTTGACATTAGTTTTTCGCTCTATTGTGTGGTTGGAATTAGTTTTGTACTCCGATGAGATTTTAATTTCTTAACTTTTTCCATATCTGAGTAATTGAAATTTCTCATCAATGAGCTTCATATTGTTTTCTGCAGCCCATTTAAAGATTTGGTTTATGTCTGCTTGGAGTCTTACAGTGTCTTAAACGGTGGACACTGTCATACAGATTCGGGTGTCATCTGGAAAGAAAGACAAGGCACTGTGGCTTATATCCCTGTCTATGTCCGATATGAGGATGAGGAACATTATGGGAGCGAGTACTGTGCCTTGTGGAACAGAGCTTTTCACATTGGCTGCCTCAGACTTTACTCTGTTGACTACTACTCTTTGTGTTCTACTTGTTAGGAAATTATAGATCCATCTACCAACTTTTCCTGTTATTCCTTTATCACAAAGGCTTTTGCAAAGTCTATGTATATAACATCTGCATTCTGTTTGTCCTCTAGAGCATCCAGGACCTTGTCATAGTGGTCCAGTAGTTGGGACAGACAGGAGCGACCTGCTCTAAACCCATGCTGCCCTGGGTTGTGTAATTGATGGTTATCTAGATGAGTTGGCGATCTTGCTTCTTAGAACCCTTTCAAAGATTTTTATGATATGGGACGTTTGCGCTATTGGTCTGTAGTTCTTTGCTATTGCTTTACTGCCGCCTTTGTGGAGTGGGGCTATGTCTGTTGTTTTTAGTAACTGCGGGACGACTCCAGTGTCCATGCTCCCTCTCCATAGGATGTTAAAAGCACGTGATAGGGGCTTCTTGCAGTTCTTGATGAACACGGAGTTCCATGAGTCTGGGCCTGGAGTGGAGTGCATGGGCATGTCATTTATTGCCTTTTCGAAGTAATTTGGCGTCGTGGTGATGTCAGATAGGGATGCGTCTGTCAAGTTCTGTGGCACTCTCATAAAAAATTCATTTAGGTCTTCGATTATCATTCTGGTTAGTGTCTCGCTAAAAACTTAGTCATACTGGGACTTAAGTAACTCACTCATTTCCTTGCTGTCATCTGTGTAGGACCCATCCCGTTTAAGTAGGGGCCCAATACTGGATGTTGTTCTCGTCTTTGATTTTGCATAAGAAAAGAAATTCTTTGGGTTTCTTTCAATTTCATTTATGGCTTTTTGTTCTTCCAGCGTTTCTTGAATCCTGTTGGATTCCTTTAGTTTTAATTCGATGTTTGCTATTTCTCTGACTAGTGTCTCCCTACGTATTTCAGATATATTGGCCTCCTGTAGCCGCTCCATTATTCTTTGCCTTCGCCTGTATAGGGAGCGCCTCTCTCTTTCTAGTTTGCATCTTCTCCTCCTTTTCCTTAAGGGAATTTGCCTTGAGCAAACCTCAAGTGCCACAGAGTTAATTTGGTCTAGACATAGGTTGGGATCCGTGATGCTTAGGCAATCTTCCCAGTTTATATCATTTAGGACTTGGTTTACTTGGTTCCACCTTATGTTTTTGTTATTGAAGTTGAATTTGGAGAAAGCTCCCTCGCGGCTGATCACATTTTGTTGATCTGGAGCTCCCCGCATGCATGTGTGGACCTCTATTATGTTGTGATCTGAGTATATTGTTTTTGATATGATGACATTTCGTATCAGATCATCATTGTTGGTGAAGATGAGGTCCAGCGTATTCTCTAATCTTGTGGGCTCTACTATTTGCTGGTTTAAGGTGAACTTGGTGCAGAGATTTAAAAGTTCATGCATGTGTGAATTTTCATCTGAGCTGCCTCCTGGTGTTATCTCTGCTACCACATTGTTTGCAATGTTCCTCCATTTTAGGTGCCTGAGGTTGAAATCCCCCAGTAGCAAGATGTTGGGGGCAGGAGCTGGAAGATTTTCCAGACAGTGGTCAATTTTCAGAAGCTGTTCCTGGAATTGTTGGGACGTTGCATCCTGGGGCTTGTAGACAACCACATGATAACAGATTATTTGTATGTCTCTTGGGGAATGCGTAATGAGATAGGAGATTATAGAATTCGGGCTTTGGCGGCTAGTGTTTATCGTACGCAGTGTAGAAATAGGGAATTATATGGTAGGACATGGGAATCGAGTTTTTCGGAGGGCTACAGGACTTTAACGATAGTGAGGGTCAAGTCTTGGGGGTGGGGTAGTTCCAAAATGGGTTGGTCCTCAAGGGAAGGGTAAGGTGGGTGGGGGTTTTGAGGTGATGTGGAAGAGAAGGAGAGTGTTTTGGCTGTATGTGAGGGGTGGGGGATTGGGGTTGGGTGGGACAGGTGACTTCTGACCTTGTTACAGAGGTGGACTTATGACGAATAAGGGGGGGAGTATGCATGGAAGAGTGGTTGGCGTTTTTTCATTGACTTTTTGGACTAAGGAATGGGTTTTGTTAGGGAAAAAGCGTTGAGGGCTTTCTGAATGTAGAGAGAGGGCTTTTTGCAGATTTTAATTATATTATGAATGTATAAGAATCATGGTGATATAAACCTGTGATTTATGTAATATTGTTAAACATATATCATTATGGGTTTTCTGTGATGTAACCCAATAAGTACAAGTGAAACAGCCTTTGACATTCCAGAGGTTACTAGGAGTTGATGTATGCCTTCAGGCCTTATGTATGTTAGGGTTTTCGAATTACATACGTAGTGTTTAGCTATGGGGATGTATAAGGTGTAATTGTCTATGGGCAGATATAATGTATTGGAAGTACTATACTTATTTTTTGAAACATTCTTACGTTTCAGAGTGATGGGAATATTGTGGTATACCTGGAGAGAGTTCTAGGGGTCAACACCCTTTCGGCCCAATCTGTGACCAGGCCTCATGTTGGATCAGAGCCTGATCAACCAGGCTGTTACCACTGGAAACAAATGACCAGCCTGGCTGGTCAGGTACCGACTTTACGTGCCTGTCCAGTGCCTGCTTGAAGACAGCCAGGGGTTTGTTGGTAATCCCTCTGATGTATGCTGGGAGGCAGTTGAACAGTCTTGGGCCCCTGACGCTTATTGTGTTGTCTCTCAACGTGCTAGTGGCACCCCTGCTTTTCATTGGGGGGATGTTACATCGCCTGCCGAGTCTTTGCTTTCATAGGGAGTGATTCTCGTGTGCAAGTTTGGTACTAATCCCTCGAGAATTTTCCACATGTATATAAAATGTATCTCTCCGCCTGCATCTAGGGAGTAAAGGTTTAGGAACTCAAGCGTTCCCAGAATTGAGGTGGTTTATGCAGTTATGCGTGCCGTGAAGGTTCTCTGCATTTTCTAGGTCAGCAATTTCACCTGCCTTGAAGGTGCAGTTAGTGTGCAAATATTCCAGCCTAGATAGAACAAGTGACCTGAAGTGTCAACATGGGCTTGGTATCCCTGGTTTTGAAGGTTCTCATTATCCATCCTGTCATTTTTCTAGCAGATGCGATTGCTACGGTGTTACTGAATTAGAGCAAAACTTAAGATGTCATACCTGACAGAAGAAGTACAAAGGGAACAAAGAGCCATACAGGATATTGCAAGAAACCCAAAATATTTCTATCCCTATGCAAAATCCAAGCTAAGAACTACCTGTAGAATTGGACCATTATTGAGAGGAGATTCGTATACGGACGATGAACAGGAAATGAGTGAAATTTAAAAGAACAGTATGAGTCAGTGTTCAGCAACCCACTAAATGACAGCAAGGTAGAAAATGCAGAAATATTTTTCACTCCAGCAGAAGGTTGCGCAGACCACCTAACGACATTAGTACAAACCCCATAGATTTCGAAAAGAAATGGCCAACATGCCCACTCACTCAGCACCTGGACCAGATTCATGGAATGCTTTATTTATAAAGCAGTGCAAAGTACCATTAGCAAGAGCCCTTAGTATTCTGTGGAGAAAGAGCTTAGATCTAGGTGAAATTCCAGAGGCCTTAAAGAGTGCAGACATAGCTCCTTTGCATAAGGGAGGTAGTAGAGCACTAGCTAAAAATTACAGACCAGTAGCCCTCACTTCTCACATCATAAAAATCTTTGAAAGAGTGATGAGACGGCAG
>WNWK01057516.1:0-10717 GCA_009830355.1 Cherax destructor
TTTAACCCCATTTATGCACACTCTCTGCTTCCTATTGGTGAGCCATGACTCGATCCATGACAGCACTTTTCTTTAACAGTCTCTGGTGCGGTACTCTATCAAAGCCTTACTAAAGTCTAAATAAACAATAACGAATTCTTTATCGTGATCAACAGCCTCAAAAGCTTTAGTGAAGAAAGTTAATAAATTAGATAGGCAGGAACGGCCCTCGTGAATCCATGCTGAGTATCATTAATCAAATTATGGTTATCTAGATGGCTTCTAATAATATCAGCTATAATTGACTCTAGTAATTTGCCTACAATTGAGGTCAGGCTTATTGGGCGGTAATTTGACGGTAGTGACTTGTCCCCTGCTTTAAAAATAGGAATTACATTAGCCAACTTCCACATATCAGACACTACACCTGTTTGAAGAGATAAATTAAAATGTTAGATATTGGTTCACAGAGTTCCATTTTGCATTCCTAAGAACCCTTGCAAAAAGCTCATCAGGACCCGGCGATTTATTTTGTTTCAGTCGGTCTAGTTGTTTCCTAACCATTTCGCTAGTGACTGTGATATTACATAATTTATCTTCTTCTGGGCCTCTGTAAAAATTAGTACTGGGATATTATTAATGTCTTCCTGTGTGAAAACCGAGAGAAAATAATTATTAAAAATAGAGCACATATCATTCTCCTTGTCAGTAAAATGCCCAGAGTTATTTTTAGGGGACCTATCTTAGCCTAACTTTTGTTCTATAAACTTGGAAAAAACTTTTGGGTTAGTTTTGAATCCCTAGCAACTTTAATTTCATAGTCCCGTTTAGCTTTTCTTATTCCCTTTTTAACGTCCCTCTTAATGTCAGTATACTGATTTATAAGATGACCCTCACCTCTTTTTATGCGCCTATAAATTCCTTTCTTCTGCCTAAAAGATACTTAAGCCTATTATTCATCCATTTTGGGTCATTTCTACTAGATCTAATTTCTTTATACGGGATAAATGTTCTTTGGGCAGCCTGTATAGTGTTAAGAAAACTGTCATATTGATACCTCTCTTTGTCACCCCAGTCCACAGTTGATAAGTGTTCTCGAAGTCCATTATAATCTGCTAGCGAAAATCTGGGACCGTTACTGAATTATCCCTACTATCATACATCCATTCAATGCTAAAGGTAATTGACTTGTGGTCAGCGAGCGAGTTCCTCTGTAATTTCTAAATTATTAACAAGGGTTTCCTTGCTTGCCAGAACCAAGTCAAGTAGGTTATTTTCCATACGGCTAACAATATCCTCCATCCCAGCCCCAGGAAAGCAAACCCTCTGTCTCCTACTCCTATCATTCAAACAGAAAGCCCTATCCATGTATCTAACCTGGCTGTCCCCAACAACAACAATGTTTTTACCTTCCTTGGTGTCGTTCGTCGTGACGCTCCCAGAAGTCGACTCACATTCATCGGGTAGCACGGAGAATGGGTTCGATGTTTTCACAACATTCTCCTGGGTCTTCGTTGTTTCTACCTCTCCACCCGTCCTCTTGATCCTTAACTTTGTCCCATGCGTTTTAGCCACTGTCCAGGTTCCTTTCTTGGCTTGAGGATTCTCAACAGGAGAATTACTACGAATCCTCTTGTTTTCCTCAGTCAGTCGCTGTATCTCAAGCTTAGCTACCCTCAGTTCTTCCTTCAGCTGCTGGTAGAGTAACTCAAGAGAGGACATCTTCTTCAGATTCACAGAGAGCACACAAGACACGTCTTCACTGAGTTAAGTCAGGTCCACCACTCTGGAACAATCTTCCGAGTGGACCTTGGGTGGCTTTAAAAAGAGATTGGACAAATATATGAGTGGGAGGGGCTGGGTTTGATTGGTGTCGTGAGTACGGGAATAAATTCTTAGGTAGTGGTGGTTTTGATATGAACCTGCGGTGTATGGGCCAGTAAGCCTTCTGCAGTGTTCCTCCATTCTTATGTTCTTATGTTCTTAACCCCTCTCACTCATGTATTTGTCCATCCTAAATTTGAAACTACCCAAGGTTTTAGCCTCAATACCCCTATTAGGAAGACTGTTCCACTCATCAACTACCCTATTTCCAATCCATTACTGGGATTTATACCAAGAAGTGTAAGCAACAGAAATCCAGTGGTTATATTACAGCTTTATACATCATTAGTAAGACCTCACCTAGATTACGCAGCTCAGTTCTGGTCTCTATTTTACAGAATGGATATAAATTCGTTAGAAAACATTCAGCGACGAATGACAAAGTTAATTCATAGCATTAGAAATCTTCCGTATGAAGAAAGATTGAAGACCCTTAAATTACATTCACTTGTAAGACGAAGAATGAGGGGAGACATGATCGAGGTATATAAGTGGAAGATGGGTATTAATAAGGGGGATATAAATAAGGTCTTGAGGATATCACTCCAAGAGAGAACCCGCAATAATGGATTCAAATTGGATAAGTTAAGATAAGGTTATTGAAGCTAGGACCTTGGGTAGTTTCAAATTTAGGTTGGATAAATACATTCACTTTTGCTCTGTGAAGTGAACCAAGATGCCGTCCATTGAGCAACTTTACCAGCAGCTTAAGGAGGAATTGAGGGTAGCGAAGCTTGAAATACGGCGATTGACGGAGGAAAACAAGAGGATTCGTAGTAGTCCTCCTGTTGTGAGTCCTCAGGTCAAGAAGGGAACCTGGCCAGTGGCCGGACTTCAAGGAACGAAGTTGAAGATCAAGAAAATGAATGGAGAGTTAGAAACGATGAAGAAGAAAGGGACTGCTGTGGAAACATCGAATGCCTTCTCCGTGCTACCCGATGAATGTGAGTCGACTACTGGGAACGTCGACGACGACACAAGGAAGGTAAAAACATTGTTATTGTTGGGGACAGCCAGGTTAGATACATGGATAGGGCTTTCTGTTTGAATGATAGGAGCAGGAGACAGAGGGTTTGCTTTCCAGGGGCTAGGATGGAGGATATTGTTAGCCATCTGGACGACATCATGAGAGGTAATGGGATCAATCCTATTATCTGTCTCAGTGCTGGAGGCAACGATGTTGGCAGACGTAGGAGTGAGGACCTGACTAGCAGGTTTAGGTCAGCAATAGACATAATTAGGAAGAGGTGGGAACCCTGTCATATGTGGTATTTTGCCAAGGAGAGGAGTTGGAAATGAATGGCTGTCCAGGGCAATTGGTGTCAATTGCTGGCTGGACAAATACTGTAAGGAAAATTCCGTAACATTCATTGACAACTGGGACCTCTTCTATGGCAGAAATGACATATGCCAGGGATGGGGTTCACTTATCCAGGTCTGGGGTGGGGCACTGGCAACTGCAGTGGAGGAAGCTGTTAGGGCTTTAAACTAGAAATAGTTAGTGGTATGGGTTTTGGGGGGAAAACAGTGAAGTCCCAGTGTAGTAATATTATAAGTTCTAGGAGAACTAGTAATAGGCAGAAAAAGGTGGATAGTGGAAAGCTAGTGACACTAGATGACAAGGACAGTAATAGTTATAGTGGAAAAACAGAAATGAGCAGGAAGGGTAAGGAGAAAGGAGGGTCTTTAAATATTTATTACACCAATAGTCGTAGTGCTAGGAATAAGATGGACGAGTTGAGATTAGTTGCAAGTACGGGTAATATTGATGTTTTTGCAATAACTGAGACATAATTTAATATGAAAAATCTGGACTTGCCTGCCGAATGTCACATTCAGGGTTTTAAATTGTTCCAAGTAAAGACACAATTGCAACTAATGTGACATTTATGGGCACGTTTCGCTCTCCAGGAGCTTGAGAAGCTCCTGGAGAGCAAACGTGCCAATAAGTACATTAGTTCAATTATGTCCTTTACTAACATATTGTCGGTAATTCTACCAATATTATTATGTTCCAAGTAGACAGAAGTATCGGGAAGGGGGTGGGGTGGCACTCTATGTCCGTGATCATTTAAATTGTTGTATAAAAACGGGTATAAAGTCTGAATTAACATACAGAGTCTGTCTGGATAGAATTTTCAGAGGGTGTGAACAATTGATTTTAGGCGTGATTTACCGTCCTCCAAACTTAGATAGGGAACAAGGGAGACTACTTTTGGAGGAAATTGTTAAGGCCACAAGGCACGATAACGTAGTAATTCTAGGGGACTTTAACTTTAGTCAGATTGATTGGAATTTCTTGACAGGGAATTTAGAATCTAACGACTTTTTAGAAGTAGTTCAGGATTGTTTTGAAGCAGTTTGTAAAGAACCTACAAGGGAAATAACCTACTTGACTTGGTTCTGGCAAGCAAGAAACCCTTGTTAATAATTTAGAAATTACAGAGGAACTCGGCTCAAGCGACCACAAGTCAATTACCTTTAGCATTGGTAAATTAGACACATATTCAACACTTGGGTATCTTTATTGAGGAAACGTTTCGCCACACAGTGGCTTCATCAGTCCATACAAAGGAAAATCGTGAAGAACAGGAGGAGTGTGAGGTTGTCAGGCCCTCAATCTTGAGACGATGTTGTCAGTCCATCAATCTTGAATAGAATAACAGCATATGAGCAGAGGGACCTTATATACTGTAGACAGGAGAGGTGCAGCAGTTGTAGGAGGTGTCACATTTGTTCAATGTGGAAGTAGGTCGTGCCCAAGGAATAGGCAAGCGAAGAAATCCCTGTATTAAGATACCAAGATGTTGCAGTGTCAGACAGGATGTGAATGAATGGTTCAGAGAACCGACGAGTTGGTAAATTAGACACATATGCAACACTTGGTATCTTTATTGAGGAAACGTTTCCACACAGTGGCTTCATCAGTCCATACAAAGGAAAATCGTGAAGAACAGGAGGAGTGTGAGGTTGTCAGGCCCTCAATCTTGAGACGATGTTGTCAGTCCATCAATCTTGAATAGAATAACAGCATATGAGCAGAGGGACCTTATATACTGTAGACAGGAGAGGTGCAGCAGTTGTGGAGGTGTCACATTTGTTCAATGTGGAAGTAGGTCGTGCCAAGGAATAGGCAAGCAAAGAAATCCTGTATTAAGATACCAAGATGTTGCAGTGTCCAGACAGGATGTGAATGAATGGTTCAGAGAACCGACGAGTTGGTAAATTAGACACATATGCAACACTTGGGTTTCTTTATTGAGGAAACGTTTCGCCACACAGTGGCTTCATCAGTCCATACAAAGGAAAATCGTGAAGAACAGGAGGAGTGTGAGGTTGTCAGGCCCTCAATCTTGAGACGATGTTGTCAGTCCATCAATCTTGAATAGAATAACAGCATATGAGCAGAGGGACCTTATATACTGTAGACAGGAGAGGTGCAGCAGTTGTAGGAGGTGTCACATTTGTTCAATGTGGAAGTAGGTCGTGCCCAAGGAATAGGCAAGCGAAGAAATCCCTGTATTAAGATACCAAGATGTTGCAGTGTCAGACAGGATGTGAATGAATGGTTCAGAGAACCGACGAGTTGGTAAATTAGACACATATGCAACACTTGGGTATCTTTATTGAGAAACGTTTCGCCACACAGTGGCTTCATCAGTCCATACAAAGGAAAATCGTGAAGAACAGGAGGAGTGTGAGGTTGTCAGGCCCCCAATCTTGAGACGATGTTGTCAGTCCATCAATCTTGAATAGAATAACAGCATATGAGCAGAGGGACCTTATATACTGTAGACAGGAGAGGTGCAGCAGTTGTAGGAGGTGTCACATTTGTTCAATGTGGAAGTAGGTCGTGCCCAAGGAATAGGCAAGCGAAGAAATCCCTGTATTAAGATACCAAGATGTTGCAGTGTCAGACAGGATGTGAATGAATGGTTCAGAGAACCGACGAGTTGGTAAATTAGACACATATGCAACACTTGGGTTTCTTTATTGAGGAAACGTTTCGCCACACAGTGGCTTCATCAGTCCATACAAAGGAAAATCGTGAAGAACAGGAGGAGTGTGAGGTTGTCAGGCCCTCAATCTTGAGACGATGTTGTCAGTCCATCAATCTTGAATAGAATAACAGCATATGAGCAGAGGGACCTTATATACTGTAGACAGGAGAGGTGCAGCAGTTGTAGGAGGTGTCACATTTGTTCAATGTGGAAGTAGGTCGTGCCCAAGGAATAGCAACGAAGAAATCCCTGTATTAAGATACCAAGATGCTTGCAGTGTCAGACAGGATGTGAATGAATGGTTCAGAGAACCGACGAGTTGGTAAATTAGACAATATGCAACACTTGGGTATCTTTATTGAGGAAACGTTTCGCCACACAGTGGCTTCATCAGTCCATACAAAGGAAAATCGTGAAGAACAGGAGGAGTGTGAGGTTGTCAGGCCATCAATCTTGAGACGATGTTGTCAGTCCATCAATCTTGAATAGAATAACAGCATATGAGCAGAGGGACCTTATATACTGTAGACAGGAGAGGTGCAGCAGTTGTAGGAGGTGTCACATTTGTTCAATGTGGAAGTAGGTCGCCCAAGGAATAGGCAAGCGAAGAAATCCCTGTATTAAGATACCAAGATGTTGCAGTGTCAGACAGGATGTGAATGAATGGTTCAGAGAACCGACGAGTTGGTAAATTAGACACAAATTACCGCCCAATAAGCCTGACCTCAATTGTAGGCAAATTACTAGAGTCAATTATAGCTGATATTATTAGAAGCCATCTAGATAACAATAATTTGATTAATGATACTCAGCATGGATTCACGAGGGCCGTTCCTGCCTATCTAATTTATTAACCTTCTTCACTAAAGCTTTTGAGGCTGTTGATCACGATAAAGAATTCGATATTGTTTATTTAGATATTAGTAAGGCTTTTGATAGAGTACCGCACAAGAGACTGTTAAAGAAAGTGGCAGCTCATGGCATTGGGGGAAAGTGCTGTCATGGATCGAGTCATGGCTCACCAATAGGAAGCAGAGAGTGTGCATAAATGGGGTTAAATCCGAATGGGGACTTGTAACAAGTGGTGTTCCACAGGATCAGTCTTAGGCCCATTGTTATTTATAATATATATCAATAACCTTGACGAGGGAATTACTAGTGATATGAGCAAATTCGCCGACGACACGAAGATATGTAGGATAATTGATTCAAACATAGATGTCATAGAACTTCAGTTAATTCATAGCATTAGAAATCTTCCGTATGAAGAAAGATTGAAGACCCTTAAATTACATTCACTTGTAAGACGAAGAATGAGGGGAGACATGATCGAGGTATATAAGTGGAAGATGGGTATTAATAAGGGGATATAAATAAGGTCTTGAGGATATCTCCCCAAGAGAAAACCCCGCACAATGGATTCAAATTGGATAAGTTTAAATTTAGAAAGGATATAGGAAAATATTGGTTTGGAAATAGGGTAGTTGATGAGTGGAACAGTCTGCCTAGTAGGGTCATTGAAGCTATGACCTTGGGTAGTTTCAAATTTAGGTTGATAAATTCATGAGTGAGAGGGGTTGGATTTGGTGGGCCCTCGCACTTGAGTTAATAGAATCTTCAAAGCTTATTTCTTGGGTAGAATTGAAAATTAGGTTGGGCAATTATTCTGTTAGTGGGACGGATTGTGAAGGACCTGCCTAGTATGGGCCAACAGGCCTGCTGCAGTGTTCCTCCTTTCTTATGTTCTTATGTTCAGGAAGATTTAGACAAATTTAATTCGTGGTCAGAAAAGTGGCAGATGCAATTCAATGTAAATAAATGCAAAGTTCTAAAGCTCGGGAGTGTCCATAACCCAAGCACTTATAAGTTAAATAACGTAGAACTTAGAAGAAAGATTGAAGACCCTTAAATTACATTCACTTGTAAGACGTAGAATGAGGAGACATGATCGAGGTATACAAGTGGAAAATGGGTATTAACAAAGGGATATAAATAAGGTCTTGAGGGTATCTCTCCAAGAGAGAACCCGCAATAATGGATTCAAGTTAGATAAGTTTAGATTTAGAAAGGATATAGGAAAGTATTGGTTTGGAAATAGGGTAGTTGATGAGTGGAACAGTCTGCCTAGTAGGGTTATTGAAGCAAGGACCTTGGGTAGTTTTAAATTTAGGTTGGATAAATTCATGAGTGAAGGGGGTTGGATTTGAGTGGGAATTGCACATGAGTAAATAAAATTGTCAAAGCTTATTTCTTGGGTAGCATTGAAAATTAGGTTGAACAAATATTCTGTTAGTGGGATGGAATGTGAAGGACCTGCCTAGAATGGGCCAACAGGCCTGCTGCAGTGTTCCTCCTTTCTTATGTTCTTATGTTCTTATTGCGAGAAGGACTTGGGGGTGATGGTAAGCAGCAACCTTAAACCAAGACAGCAATGCCTAAGCGTGTAGATGAATGGTTCAGAGAACCGACAAGTTGTTAAATTAGACACATATGCAAGTGTTGCATATGTGTCTAATTTAACAATGCCTAAGCGTACGTAATAAGGCAAATAGATTACTGGGATTTATATCAAGAAGTGTTAGCAACAGAATTCCAGAGGTTATATTACAGCTTTATACATCATTAGTAAGGCCTCACCTAGATTACGCAGCTCAGTTTTGGTCTCCATATTACATTCACTTGTAAGACGTAGAATGAGGGGAGACATGATCGAGGTATACAAGTGGAAAATGGGTATTAACAAAGAGGATATAAATAAGGTCTTGAAGATATCTCTCCAATAGAGAACCCGCAATAATGGATTCAAGTTAGATAAGTTTAGATTTAGAAAGGATCAAGAAGTATAAGCAACAGAAGTCCAAAAGTTATTTTACAGCTCTACACATCACTAGTGAGACCTCATTTGGATTATGCAGCTCAGTTTTGGTCACCTTACTACAGGATGGATATAGATTCATTGGAGAACATACAAAGAAGAATGACTAAAATGATTTACAGTATAAGAAATCTCCGCATGAAGATAGACTTAGAGCATTGAATCTCCACTCTCTGGGGAGACGTAGAATGAGGGAGATATCATCGAGGTGTACAAGTGGATGATGGGCATAAACAAAGGAGATATTAATAAAATACTGAGGATATCGAACCAAGTAAGAACGAGAAATAACGGATTTAAATTGGATAAATTTAGATTTAGAAAGGACATAGGCAAGACTGGTTTTCGAACAGAGTTGTAGATGCGTGAACAATCTTCCGAGTAGGGTGATAGAGGCTAGACCTTGGGTGGCTTAAAAAGAGATTGAACAAATATATGAGTGGGAGGGGCTGGGTTTGATTAGTGTCGTGAGTACAGGAATAAATTCTTAGGTAGTGGTGGTTTTGATAAGGACCTGCCTTGTATGGGCCAGTAGGCCTTCTGCAGTGTTCCTCCATTCTTATGTTCTTATGTTCTTATTCTACGTCTCTCCAGAGAGTGGAGATTCAACGCTCTAAGTCTATCTTCATACGGGAGATTTCTTATACTGTAAATCATTTTAGTCATTCTTCTTTGTATGTTCTCCAATGAATCTTATCCATCCTGTAGTAAGGAGACCAAAACTGGCTGCATAATGCAAAATGAGGTCCTTTACTAGTGATGATAGAGCTGTAAAATAACTTTTGGGCTTTTGTTGCTTATACTTCTTGAAATAAATCCTAGTAATCTGTTAGCCTTATTGCGCACACTTAGGCACTGTTGTCTTGGCTTTAGATTCCTGCTCACCATGACTCCCAAGTCTTTTTCACATTCTGTATGATCAAGCTCTACTTCACCTAGTTTATAAATTGAGGGATATTTTCATTACCAAGGACTAGTACCCTACACTTGTCCACATTGAACTTCATCTGCCACTTTTCAGACCAAGACATTAATTTGTCCAAATCCTCCTGGAGTTCACGACCCCCCCAGAAGAACTACGGCCTTTTTTATATCAGAAAATTTTACCATTCCCTTGAAATTTCCTTCATCAAGGTCTTTTTGAAAATTATTACAACAATGGGCCAAATACCTTGTGGAACCCCTAGTACTAATCCCCATTCAGATTTGACCCCATTAATGAAACCCCTGCTTTTTTTTGGTTTGGCCCCCATCCATGCTAGTACTTTACCTCCTATACCATGAGCTGCCACCTTTTTAAGAGTCTCTTGTGAGGTACTTTAAAACCTTACTGAAAAACCCAAATAAAATATATCATATTCTTTTTTTACTGTCACTGCCCCAAATGTTTTATTGAAAAGCCCCTAAATTTGTCAGGGAGGAACGACCTCTTAACCCATGCTGAGATTTTTTAATCAAATTATGTTCCCCTTATACTTCAAAACAGCTATAATTATTCTAATAATTACTATGATGTGAGGTTATTCGGAATTTTATGGTTGACTTATCCCCATTTTAATATAGGGAAAAATTAGCTATCTTTCCCATCTCTGGCACAATAAGTTAGGATGGGTTTTTTAAAAAAACCCTTAATAGTGACTAAGTTCCATTTTCTTTTTTAATCCCTTGGAAAAAAACTCGTCGGGTCCCCCGGGCTTATTTTTTTCAGTTTTCTATCTTTTTAACCCCCTTTTATAACAATAAGGAAAAAAATGACCATGAACTTCTTTTAAAGTCTATCGAAAAACCACCCAACAACACGATCTTCTCCTAGAATCATCACTCATCTTACCAACAACTTCAACCAGAACAACGGCTTTTACAACATAGCTGGGGAAACCTTGCCAAGAAACTTCTTCAACGCCATCCCACCAGAACTCAAGAATGGAATGATCCTTCAAGTCACCCTATGTTTTACACTACTTTTTTTAAACTCACA
>WNWK01057517.1:0-10717 GCA_009830355.1 Cherax destructor
ATCTTGTTTTAACTATCCTGTATTATTTCTCACGGGGTTTTCTCCTGCTTAACCCCAAAAACCCATTTTTTCCCCCTTCTCCTATGACTATCATTTCTTTTATCCTTCCACTATTAAAAGAGCAGGTGGTAACTCCAAGAGAATAGCCCCCTCTATTCTCCTATTCAGTAATGTTCCCTTTTTTTATTCTATATTCTCATTTTTTTTTGCCCACCGAGTCTCTACCGGGAAAACCAAAAATAGGCATCGTCTGTTCTGTCGACCCCAGGGTGGGGGGGGTGGTAGCTGCTTTTTACGGGTGGAGGTGGGTTTTTTTGTGTTGCTTGGTCTTCTATGACGTTTGTAATCAAAACAAAAAATGACCATGGACATGTAATGTTCAAGGGAAAGGAAAAGATTTAAAGTTAGAAGATGTATTTGAAGGAGAAAGTGTCCTAATTTATCACTAGAATTTTAATGAAAGGATGTCTATTTTTGTTTATTTTTTTGCCAGAAAATTCTTTGTAAATGTAAGATGAGTGATTTTTTAAAAAACCTGGGACTTGCATGGATCAGTGAAGAATAAATATAAGATAACTGATTGGATAAATTTGTTATGGTTTTTTCAGACAATAAAAGGAAGCTCTTGAAAATGCATGAAATTTCTATTCAGAAAAGTGTGGAAATGTTTAATTCCAGTAACCTGACATTAGTAACCAAAATTCAGAAATTCCATTGCAGATATTTTGACGGGAATTTTTGGCGAAGTTTGTGGAAGGTTGGGAACAAGAAAAATAAGCCCTTGAAAAAAGGGAAAAATAGACACAATGGAAAAATAAACACATAAAAGTAAATGTGATCCTTTTTGCAATTTGCCCACGCAGTGTTTATCAAAGAACCAAAGAGAAATAAACACAAAACGTATAATGTGATCCTTTATTAAAAACCTTTCGCCCGCGGGGGCTTTACAAAACCCGACAGATCTCCAAAATGAGCAACATGGAGATATATATAGGTTCAGTCAGGTGGAGAATGCTGGGCAGGGGGAAAAAGCTGATGTGACAGTTTTAAAAAGTAGTGTGATAGTTAAAAACTTTTGTGATTTAAAGGACCTGCAGTGTTCCATTCTTGAGTTCTATGTGGGATAGGTTGAAAAGTTTCGGCAATAGGTTCAGCTATGTTGTGAAGCCGTTGTTCTGGTTGAAGTTGTTGGATATACAGAAAAATGATGATTCCGGGATTCTTCGGTTTTGGGTTTTTTCCCCCGGGTGATTTTGGTTTCTGTAGTTGATTAAATGGTTGTGAAAATTTTCGGTGTTGAAAAAAGGCTTTTCTTGAGTCGTCAGATCTGCCTGCTCGGTGTTCTAAAAAGGGTTTTTGGGGGTCTCGGGGTGTTTCGCCAAGATAATTTGTAAACAAGGGTTATGGACACTTCCAGCTTCAGAACCTTGCATTTATCTACATTGAACTGCATCTACCACTTTTCTGACCAGGAACTGAGTCTGTCAAATCCCCTGAAGTTCCCTGACATCTACTTTTGAATAATTATCCTACCTATCTTCGTGTCATCGGCAATTTGCTCATATCACTAGAATTCCCTCATCAAGGTCATTGATGTTGGGAAAAAAATGGTATAAAAAAGAACAATGGAAAAAAAACAAAAAGGAAAAGGGGCCCTTTTAAAGTTTCCCCAATCGATCCCCGGCAACCCGGGGAAAAGAAAATGGTTTGGGGCGGGGGAAATGCTGGGAGGTAAAAATGCAAGTCTTAAAAAAGGGGAAAAAAAGGGATTAAAAAGGGCCCGCATGACCCTTCTTTATTTCCCCGGTGGGGAAACAAAAATTTCTTTGGGAAAGGTTCAGCTATTTTTAGAACCCCCTTTTTCTGGTTGAAGTTGTTGGGCATACAGATGAGTGATGATTCTGGATTTTGGATTGGTGTTGTTTTTTTTCTTTTGATCCTTTTTGATTGTTAAATGGTTTGTAAAGGGGGTTGAACACAGGCATTTCTTGAGTCCAGATCTGCCCCACGGGGTTCTGAAAAGCGTTTTGTGGTCCGGATTTTCGCCAACGAAATTTTTCTGCAGCCATTAAAGGGGTTGTATCCCCCGCTGTGGATTAAGTTTTTTCCCTTTTTTACGGGAATGCCCAAAGGGGGTGGATGTGGGGGGAATGGGAAAGAGGTCTTAAAAAATGTTGGGGAATTTTTGGGAAAAGGGGTTGGTGGGGAAGGGCTTTTTTAAGTGTCTTTTTTGGGGGTTGGTGAAGCCCGTTTTTGCTCAAAATCAAAAGGGTTTTGGGGAAAAATTTTCAATGAGGGGATTCTTCTTTAAGGAATCCTGCTGCAGGCTGGGCCGTAAAAAAACCATAATTTTACCCCGAATTTTTGGGCGGGGGAGTAGAAGTGGGAAGATCGTGTTGATTGGGGTTTTAAGCTTTAAAAAAGTTCTACTTTACTCTCACATTTCCAAGCCAATACTTTCCTATATCCTTTCTAAATCTAAACTTATCTAACTTGAATCCATTTACTTGGGTTCTTCTTGGAGAGATATCCTCAAGACCTTATTTATATCCCCTTTGTTAATACCCATTTTCCACTTGTATCCTCGATCATGTCTCCCCTCATTCTACGTCTTACAAGTGAATGTAATTTTAAGTCTTCAATCTTTCTTCGTAAGGAAGATTTCTAATGCTATGTATTAATTTAGTCATTCTACGCTGAATGTTTTCTAACGAATTTATGTCCATTCTGTAATATGGAGACCAGAACTGAGCTGCGTAATCTAGGTGAGGCCTTACTAATGATGTATAAAGCTGTAATATAACCTCTGGACTTCTGTTGCTAACACTTCTTGATATAAATCCCAGTAATCTATTTGCCTTATTACGTACGCTTAGGCATTGCTGTCTTGGTTTAAGGTTGCTGCTTACCATCACCCCAAGTCCTTCTCGCAATCTGTATGGCTAAGTTCTACGTTATTTAACTTATAAGTGCTTGGGTTATGGACACTCCCGAGCTTCAGAACCTGCATTTATCTACATTGAACTGCATCTGCCACTTTTCTGACCACGAATTAAGTTTGTCTAAATCTTCCTGAAGTTCTATGACATCTATGTTTGAATCAATTATCCTACCTATCTTCGTGTCGTCGGCGAATTTGCTCATATCACTAGTAATTCCCTCATCAAGGTCATTGATATATATTATAAATAACAATGGGCCTAAGACTGATCCTGTGGAACACCACTTGTTACAAGTCCCCATTCCGGATTTAACCCCATTTATGCACACTCTCTGCTTCTATTGGTGAGCCATGACTCGATCCATGACAGCACTTTTCCCCCAATGCCATGAGCTGCCACTTTCTTTAACAGTCTCTGGTGCGGTACTCTATCAAAGCCTTACTAAAGTCTAAATAAACAATATCGAATTCTTTATCGTGATCAACAGCCTCAAAAGCTTTACTGAAGAAGGTTAATAAATTAGATAGGCAGGAACGGCCCCTCGTGAATCCATGCTGGGTATCATTAATCCAAATTATGGTTATCTAGATGGCTTCTAATAATATCAGCTATAATTGACTCTAGTAATTTGCCTACAATTGAGGTCAGGCTTATTGGGCGGTAGTTTGACGGTAGTGACTTGTCCCCTGCTTTAAAAATAGGAATTACATTAGCCATCTTCCACATATCAGACACTAGTCTTTGATTCATTAGCAACCTTAATCTCATAGTCGTTTAGCCTTTCTAATCCCTTTTTTACTTCTCTTTTCAACTGAACATATTGGTCAATAAGGTTAACATCTCCTCTTTTGATGCGCCTACAATTCCTCTTTTCTCTAATAGATGTTTTAGCCTCCTGTTAATCCATTGGGATCGTTATTATTTGACCTAAATTCTCTCTGGGGAATAAATATACTCTGTGCACGTTGTACATTATTAGAAAAAAATCATAAACGCAGATCCCATCGTAATCGTTAGCTAGATTACCCCAGTCGAGATTAGACAGTGTTCCCTAAGTCCAGTATAGTCGGCAGAACGAAAATCAGGAACTTTGCCGTATTATCCCTATTCTCGTACTCCAGGTAATATTAAAGTAATGGATTTGTGAAGTAGAGCTTGATCATACAGAAAAATGGTACAAAATACTAACACTTTGAAATAAGACTTGAATGTTGTACAATACGATATTTTTAAATATTTTGCAATATTTCATCGGTTTATTTTATCGGTTTGTGTACAGGATACTGTGAAGATGGTAAAATGTGGGATGTGTTTGGATAAGCTGGAGGAGCGTGTCTGTCTGCCCCGCTCCTCTGCTGCAACCATGCCTTTTTTGCCCTCCGTGCGTAGCTTCTTACACGAAGCTACAATGACGCTTGTGTCCGTCTGCGGAGCTCTGGAGTGGCAAGTCTCTGCCCCAAGCAAGAAGTGAGGAGAGGACACACCTGAGGTGCAACCTCAGCAAGTCAGGCAACCTCAGCTTCAGAGAGATACTCTCGCCCATACTCACATTATAATTCAGTGTTTGTGCAGTACTGGCTTATCATCTTACTAATGACTTTTAATGTTATGTATAGATAAAATAACATTCATGTTTGTTTTAGCTATTCGAGAATTAGAGGCTGGATTATGTGCATGTATTATGGATTTTTGGCAATGTATACGTGATGTCTCAGTGTTTTTAATAATAATTACTTATATTACTACTAATAATAATAATGTTACTTCTGTTAATAATCTTATTACTAAGTATGGATTGTGATAGACACAAATTTTTTAAAATATGTACTTTGGCTTCAAATAAATGTAGAAATCCCAAAAAAATGTTTTTTAACAATTGCCATTTATATTAAAAAAATAACGTTTTTAAAAAATTAACAGCTGGTAAAACGGAACGTATGATAATGAATAAGTTGCCACAAAAATTTTTTTAACGAAATTGGATAAATAAATTGTGTTTTTAAAACCCTTTTTTCATAGTGGGTTTGAAATGCAGGTCGCTATATTTGTTTTGAATGGTATAAATACCAATATCGTTGTTTTTCCCCCCCACAAAAAGGAGTGGTCGAAAGGCCCACCGATTGTTCCCTTTTTTTGAACTGCACATTCCTGTCAATTCCTTGATTACGAAGCAATATAATTATAAACCAGCAAAAGGACTCGGTCATATGACCAAAAGCGCAGCGTGACTAAACCCCCAGAAACGCGGAGGCTTATATTGGCACTTCGTAAAACGAAAACCACCAATGAACATTAATAGTAAAAATTTTTATTTTAAAATTTAACATACAACTGATACAGACCTAGTTGATATTGTTTTTTTTTTGGGCCCAGAAACATTTCGGGAAGCCTAAGCTAATCTTGCCCCCCAGGATGAGCCCCACAACAGTGGGAAAAACCCCCAAATACCTACTTACTGCTAGGCGAACAGGGACCAGGTGAAAGGGGAAAAATGCCCCAAAATTTCCTTTTTTTGGGGGTGATCCGGATCCCCAAAAAGGGGAGCCCCCAATCAAAAAACCCCACGAGCACCCCCCCCTTTACGTTCTCGGATAAAAGGAAAAAAAAAAAGTCACCCCCCCCAACCTAAATATTTCATTGATTACTTTTCTTAGAAATTGAATAAAACGTAAAACATATGCTGTATTCTATTCAAGATTGATACTGACAACATCGACTCAAGATTGGGGGGCTGACAACCTCATACCCCCCTGTTTTTACGATTCTCCTTTGTATGGACTAAATGAAGCCACGGTGGCGAAACGTTTTCAATAAAGATACCCAAGTGTTGCATATGTCAAATTTTAAAAATCTTTGGGGGTTTTCTGAACCTTTTCCTTTTTCATCCTGTCTGACACTGCAACATCTTGGTATCTTAATACGGGATTTTTGCTTGCCTATTCCTTGGGAGACCTATTTCCCCCATTGGACAAATGTGACACCTCCCCCAAACTGCTGCACCTCTCCTGTCTACAGTATATAAGCTTCCCTACCTCATATTTTGTATTCTATTCAAGATTGATGGACTGACAAATCGACTCAAGATTGGGGGGCTGACAACCTCATACTCCTCCTGTTCTTACGATTCTCCTTTGTATGGACGATGAAGACTGTGTGGCGAAACGTTTCCTCAATAAAGATACCCAAGTGTTATTTTTTCTAATTTACCAACTCGTCGGTTCTCTGAACCATTCATTTACACACTATACATCCCCCCCCAAAAAGAACATTTATCCCCCTAAAAAGAAATTAGATCAAAAAAAATGACCCAAAATGGATGAATAATAGGCCAAATATTTTTTAGGGAAAAAGGAAAAAAAAAAAAATAAGCAGTAAAATGTGATCCTTTATTAAACGTTTCCCCACGCAGGGGGTTTTTTCAGTCCCCAGACAGATCTACCTGGAAAATGAGCAACATGGAGATATATATAGGGTACAGTCAGGTGGAGAATGCTGGGTCAGGTGGAGAAAGCTGCAGGGAGTTTAAAAAGTAGTGTGATAGTTAAAAACATAGTGTGACTTAAAGGACCTGCAGTTCCATTCTTGAGTTCTGGGTTTGGGGTGGGTTGAAGAATTTTTTTAAATTTTAGCTATGTTGTAGAAAAACCCTTGTTCTGGGAAGTTGTTGGATATACAGATGATGATGATTGGGTTCTTCGGTATTGCGTTTGTTTTCCCCGGGAGAGTCTTGGTTTCTTAGTTATTAAATGGTTGTGAAAACGGTGTTGCCAGGCATTTCTTGAGTCGTCAGATCTGCGGTTTGGGGTTCTAAAAAGCCCTGTTTGTGGGGCTCTGGATGTTTCGCCAACGTATAATTTGCTGCAGCCATTACAAGGGATTTTTAACCCCTCCGTGGATTGAAGTTTTTTCCCGTCTGTTACGGGGTTTTTCCCTTTAAAAGGTGGTGGATGTGGAGGTGGATACTGGAATGAGGTCTTAAAAAAAATTTTGGGGAAAATTGTTTGGAAATGGAGTTGGTGGGAAATAATCTCTCCCCGGAGTGCTTCTCTGGGTGTGTTGAAGATGTTTAATCCCCCTCTGCAGTCTCTAATGAAGTGACGAGGATAGTAAAATTTGGGAAAAAAAATTGTTCAATGAGGAGCATTTTCTTCAAGGAACTCACTGCTGCGATTCTGAGTGCGCGCGGGAAAAAAACCTATAATTACACCAGTTTAATTTTGGTGTCGTGGTGGGGTAGAAGGGGAGAAGATCTTTTGGGTTGGTGGGTTTTCGATAGATTTTAAAAAAATTCGGTCAGCTTTGCAGAAAGAACATCAAGGAAAAAAATTTGTTGACTTCTTCTAAACGGTTTTATTCAACCTTTATTCCCTGTTGGGGGTTAAAAAAAAAGGTCGGGATTTGAGGGGAATTGTCACAAACAACCATGCAAAAAGGGGGGAATAATAGGGAAAATCGCTCGGCTTCCTGTTCCATAAAAGGTTAAAAAGGACGGACAATGGCCCCCCCATGGGTCCCCCAAAAAAGTTTGCTAAAAGGGGTTTTTTTTCCTGCGCGCACTCAGAATCTGCAGCAGGGGGTTTCCCCTTAAGAAGAATGCTCCCTATTGAACAATTTTTTTCCCAAAATTCACTATCCTCGTCACTTCATTAGAGACTGCAGACGACGGGCATTAAAATCTTCAACACCCCCCGAGAAGACACTGCTGAGAAGAGATACATAGCCCTTTCCCCCCCAAACCCATTTCCAAACAATTTTCCCAAAAATTTTTTTCAAAACCCCATTCCAGTTCCACCTCCACATCCACCACCATTAAGGACTTTTACCAGTAACAGACGGAAAACCCCCAAAACCCCGGGGGGGGGATCAAATCCCTTTAATGGCTGCACCCAAATTATACGTTGGCGAAACACCCAAAGAGACCTAAAAAAAGCATTTCGGGCCCCCGTACGCAGGCAGATCTAAAAATCGAAATGCCTGTGTTCAACCCCAAAATTTCACAACCTTTTTAATCAACTACAGAAACGCAAGACTCATCGCCAGAAAAACAACACGCAATACCGAAGAATCCTAGAATCATCACTCATCGTATATCCAAAACCCCCCAGAAAAACCCTCCCGGGCTAAAACCCCATTCCCAAAAAAATTTTTTCAACGTACCCCCCCCAAACCCCAAAAGGGCAGCACCTTGGTCCCCTATTTTTTTAAACTATCACATATTTTTTAAAACTCCCAAAAGTTTCTCCACCTGCCCCCGCATTCTCCACCTGACTGTACCCTTTTCTCCATGTTCTTTTTTCCGGGAAGATCTGTCTGGACGAAACCCCACGGGGCGGGGGAAACGTTGTCAATAAAGGATACTTTTCCCCATGTTTATTTTCCATTGTGCCCGGTATTTTATCCATTTATTTCCTCTTTTAGGGCAGAAGAAAGGAATTTATAGGGTATAAAAAAGGTGGGGTCATCTTCCCAAAGAACAAAAAGAACTAAGAAAGGAGGAACACTGCAGGGGGCCCCTTTTGGGCCCCCTACTAGGCAGGTCCTTCACAACCCTCCACAAAGAATTTTTTCTCAACCCAATTTTCAATCTACCCAAGAAAAAAACTTTGACAATTTACCCACTCATGAAAAACCCCCTAAAAACCAACCCCTCTCACTATGAATTTATCCAACCTAAATTTAAACTCCCCAAAGGGGCCCAGCCAAAAACCCCCACTGGAGACTGTTCCCCTCATCAACTACCCTATTTCCAAACCAATATTTTTCCCATATCCTTTCTAAATCAAAACTTATCTAACTTGAATCCATTATTGCGGGTTCTATCTTGGAGAATATCCTCAAGACCTTATTTATATCCCCTTTTTTAAAAACCCATTTTCCACTTGTATACCTCGATCTTTCCCCCTCATTCTACGTCTTAAAAGGGAATGAAAATTTTGGGGGCCCCTTTAATCTTTCTTGAAGGAAGATTTCTAATTATTTTAATTTAGTCATTCAGGGAATGTTTTCTAACGAATTTATTCCATTCGGGGAATATGGAGACCAGAACTGAGTTTTGGGGAATCGGGGGGGGCCTTCCCCCTGATGTTTTGGGTGTAATAAAACCCCCCTGGACTTCTTTTGCTAACCTTTTGATAAAAATCCCAAATCTATTTGCCTTTTTCGTACGCTTAGGGGTTTCCCGTTTTGGGGTTTTAAAGGGTTTCTTTACCACCCCCCCCCTTTCCCCCAAACTGTATGGCTAAGTTCTACGTTATTTAATTTTAAGTCCCGGGGTTTTGGACACCCCCGAGCTTCAGAACCTTGCATTTATCTACATTGAACTGCATCTGCCACTTTTCTGACCAGAATTAAGTTTGTTTAAAACTTCCAAATTCCCCTTTTTATCTATGTTTGAATCAATTATCCTACCTATCTTCGTGTCGTCGGTTTCCCCATATCCCCTAAAATTTTCCCCCCCAAGGTCATTGATATATATTATAAATAACAATGGGCCCAAGACCCATCCCCCCCGGAACACCCGGGGTTTTTAAATCCCCCTTCGGTTTCCCCATTTTGCACCTCCCGCTTTTTCCAAGGTCCCTGACTCCCATCCATGACAGCACTTTTCCCCCAATCCATGAGCTGCCACTTTTTTTAAAAGTCTCTTTGGTACTCTTCAAAAACCTTACTAAAGCCCCCCAAAAACAATATCGAATTCTTTATTTGATCAACAGCCTTTTTAAAAAATTTTCTGAAGAAGGTTAATAAAAATTTTTTAGGCAGGAACGGCCCCCTTTTAAACCATTGGGGATCATTAATCAAATTATTTATCTAGATGGCTTCTAAAATATCAGCTATAATTTACTCTAGTAATTTGCCTACAATTGAGGTCAGGCTTATTGGGCGGTAGTTTGGGGGTGACTTTCCCTGCTTTAAAAATAGGGAATTTTAAAATTTGCCATCTTCCACATATCAGAAATCCCCTGTTTGAAGAGATAAATTAAAAATGTTAGATTTTGGGCACAGAGTTCCTTTTTTCATTCCTTAAGAACCCTTGAAAAAAACTCATAAAAGGGGGCGAAATTTAAAATCAGGGGCCCGGCGATTGCTCATCGGGGCCCCGGGGATATATACGAAAATATATATCGGATGGATATAGTTTTTTTGGGAAAAAACAAAAAAAATGACTAAAATGATTTACAGTATAAAAAACTCCCGTATGAAGATAGACTTAGAGCGGGAATCTCCACTCTGGAGAGACGTAAAAATGGGGGGAGATATCACCCCGGAAAACGGGGATGAGGGGGATAAAAAAGGAAAAAATTTTTAAAAAAATACTGAGGATATCAACCCAAATAAAAAACCCCAAAAAAGGTTTAAATTATAAATTTAGATTTAAAAAGGACATGGGGAAGTACTTTTTGAACAGAGTTGTAAAATGCGTGGAAAAAAACTTCCTAGGACCTTTTGGGGGGAAGAAAGATTGGACAAAAATATGGTGGGAAAGGGGGGGGGGTTTTTTTTTGGGGTCGTGAGTACGGGGGAAAAAAATTTTAGGGGGGGGGTGGTTTTTTGGACCCGCCTTGTAAAGGGCCAGTGGGCCTTTTGGGGTTTCCCCCATTCTTATGTTCTTATAAATCCCAAAACTGATACCTTTTTTCGTACGCTTAGGCACCCCAATTTGAACCCCCCACCTTTCACTTGTCCACAAACCCCTTTTTTTTGCCACTTTTTAGACCAAAAAAATTAATTTTCCCCAAAAAATCCTGGAGTTCACTGGGGATCCTCCTCAGAAT
>WNWK01057518.1:0-10716 GCA_009830355.1 Cherax destructor
TTTTTCGAAGATTTTAGAAAGCAATGGTAAATTAGAAATGGGTCTATAATTATTCAGGTCTGTTTGGTCACCTCCTTTGTGGATCGGGGTGACCCTAGCTATTTTGAGAATTGATGGAAAGGTAGAGGCTTCAATGGATTTATTGAATAGTGTTGCTATAATTGGTGATAGTACCTGTGAAGCTTTTTTGTACATAAAAGTTGGTAAGCTGTTTATGTCTCCTGCCTTGTTTTTAAGGGTGTTGATTATGAGCGAGACTTCAATTGGGTTGGTAGGAGCTAGGAATAGCATATTAGGGTAGGTGTTTGTGAGGTAGTCTGTTGGACGGGTGTTTGAGCTTGGGATTTTACTCGCTAGATTCTTTCCTATGGTGGAGAAGAAAACATTAAGTCTGTTTGCTGTCTCTGTAGGTGAGAGTAGGGGTTCATCTGCTCTTGATGATTTGATGGTGTTGTTTTTCGCTATCTTATTATTTCCTAGAATTGCAGATAGGGTCTTCCAGGTCTTTTTCATATCACCTTTTATGTTCTGGAGTCTGTTCTCATAATACAATTTTTTTGATCTTCTTATCAGGCTGGTAAGGATTGATGAGTAGCGTTTGGATTGTTCTCTGGTTATTAGACCCCTTCTGTATTGTTTTTCATATTGGTGCCTTTTGTTAATGGATTTAAGGATGCTGGGTGTTAGCCAGGGATTGTTAAGTCTCTTAGCTGTGATCTGTTTAGTTTTTTAGGGCAATGTTTGTTATAGAGGTGGTGGGTTTTGTTAAGGAAATTCTTGATGCATTCATTAGTATCTGTATATGTTTCTAACTCATTTTTATTTTATTAACACATCGGCCGATTCCCACCAAGGCAGGGTGGCCCGAAAAAGAAAAACTTTCATCATCATTCACTCCATCACTGTCTTGCCAGAAGGGTGCTTTACACTACAGTTATAAAACTGCAACATTAACACCTCCTTCAGAGTGCCGCACTGTACTTCCCATCTCCAGAACTCAAGTCCGGCCTGCCGGTTTCCCTGAATCCTTCATAAATGTTACTTTGCTCACACTCCAACAGCACGTCAGTATTAAAACCATATGCCTCCATTCACTCCTATCAAATACGTCACACATGCTTGCTGGAAGTCCAAGCCCTCGCACACAAAACTTCCTTTACCCCTCCCTCCAACCTTTCCTAGGCCGACCCCTACCCCGCCTTCCCTGCACTACAGATTTATACACTTCAAGTCACTGTCTCGTTCCATTCTCTCTACATGTCCAAACCACCTCAACAACCCTCCTCAGCTCTCTGAACAATCGTTTTGGTAATCCCGCACCTCCTCCTAATTTCCAAACTCCGAATTCTCTGCATTATATTCACACCACACATTGACCTCAGACATGACATCTCCACTGCCTCCAGCCTTCTCCTCGTTGCAACATTCATCACCCATGCTTCACACCCATATAAGAGCGTTGGTATAACTATACTCTCATACATTCCCTCTTTACTTCCATGGACAAGGTTCTTTGTCTCCACAGACTCCGAAGTGCTCCACTCACCCTTTTCCCTCATCAATTCTATGATTCACCTCATCCTTCATAGACCCATCCGCCGACATGTCCACTCCCAAATATCTGAATACATTCACCTCCTCCATACTCTCTCCCTCCAATCTGATATCCAATCTTTCGTCACCTATTCTTTTGTTATCCTCATCACCTTACTCTTTCCTATATTCACTTTCAATTTTCTTCTTTTACACACCCTACCAAATTCATCCACCAACCTCTGCAGCTTCTCTTCAGAATCTCCCAAAGCACAGTGTCATCAGCAAAAAGCAACTGTGACAACTCCCACTTTGTATTTGCTTCTTTATCTTTTAGCCCAACACCTCTTGCCAAGACCCTCGCATTCACTTCTCTTACAAACCCATCTATAAATATATTGAACAACCACGGTGACATCACACATCCTTGTCTAAGGCCCACTTTTACTGGGAAATAGTCCCTTCCCTCCTACACACTCTAACCTGAGCCTCACTATCCTCATAAAAACTCTTCACTGCTTTCAGTAACCTTCCTCCTATTCCATACACCTGCAACATCTGCCACATTGCCCCCTATCTACCCTATCATACGCCTTTTCCAAATCCATAAATGCCACAAAAACATCTTTACCCTTATCCAAATACTGTTCACCTATATGTTTCACTGTAAACACTTGGTCTACACACCCCTACCTTTCCTAAAGCCCCCTTGTTCATCTGCTATCCTGCTTTCTGTTTTACTCTTAATTCTTTCAATAATAACTCTACCATACACTTTACCAGGTACACTCAACAGACTTATTCCCTGTAATTTTTGCACTCTCTTTTGTCCCCTTTGCCTTTATACAAAGGAACAATACACGCTCTCTGCCAATCCCTAGGTACCTTACCCTCTTCCATACATTTATTAAATAATAGCACCAACCACTCCAAAATTATATCCCCACCTGCTTTTAACATTTCTATCTTTATCCCATCAATCCCAGCTGCCTTACCCCTTTCATTCTACCCACTGCCTCACGAACTTCCCTACACCCACAACTGGCTCTTCCACACTCCTACAAGATGTTATTCCTCCTTGCCCTACACACGAAATCACAGCTTCCCTGTCTTCATCAACATTTAACAAATCCTCAAAATATTCTCTCCATCTTCCCGATACCTCTAACTCTCCATTTAATAACTCTCTCTCCTATTTTTAACTGTCAAATCCATTTGTTCTCTAGGCTTCCTCAACTTATTAATCTCATTCCAAAACTTTTTCTTATTTTCAACAAAATTTGCTGATAACATCTCACCCACTCTCTCATCTGCTCTCTTTTACATTGCTTCACCACTTTTTAACCTCTCTTTTCTCTCCATATACTCTTCCCTCCTTGCATCACTTCTACTTTGTAAAAACCTCTCATATGCTAACTTTTTCTCCTTACTACTCTCTTTACATCATCATTCCACCACCGCTCCTCTTCCTCCCGCACCCACTCGCCTGTAACCACAAACTTCTGCTGAACACTCTAACACTACATTTTTAAATCTACCCCATACATTTTCGACCCCATTGCCTACACTCTCACTAGCCCATCTAGTGAGTCAATGTTAATCATAGCTGTTATAAAGTTATTTACAGCTGACTCATTATGTAGTCTGAAGGTAACTTTTGTAATATCTAGGGGCAATTTACCAAGATTAGTTATGAGAAAGGTCGGATAGTGGTCTGTGGTGTTGTCTGTGATTATGCCTGATTTTAGAGGGGCTATAGTATTAGTCCAGATGTGGTCTAGTAATGAAGTACTAGTCTCGGAGATTCTTGTAGGTTTTGATATTGTTGGTAGTAACAAGCAGTTGCTCATAGTGTTTGTGAATTCTGTTACTTGTGGGTCCTGGTCATGTAGGAGATTTATATTGAAATCTCCTGTGAGCAGCAAATGGTCTTTGTTCATGTGTGCATCAGTTATCAGGTTACCTAGTTTTTCACTAAAATGGTGAATGTTTGACTGTGGTAATCTGTAGATGTTTATCACTGTGAGGGGTTTTTGCAAGTCTTTTGATTTAAATTTAGCTATAATATATTCTCCATGCTCATCCCTTATGCAAGAGTTATTGATACATTCAAGTTGATCTGAGTAATATATAGCTATTCCACCCCCACGCTGATCTGTCCTACAGTTGTGAATGGCTGTGTAACCTGGGATGGCATAGACATCTGTAGTATCAGGCTTTAGCCAGGTCTCAGTGAGTGTGATGATTGACATATTGGTCTGGATGGATTGGAGTAGTGCTGTGAGGTCATCATAATGTTTGCTCAAAGATCTAACATTGTAATTGAAGATAGTTATGTTATTGTTGGCTCTGAGTAATGTCTTTGCTTGATCTGCTGTGTAATAGTTGCAGTTGCTGTTGGAATCATGTAAGTCATTTAATAATAGGTTGATATCAGGATCAATTCCTGTAATCATAAGATTTGATGTGATTCTATAACTAGACCTGAGAATAATAGATAATACTAAACTTAATAATATGGTACTAGATTAAATTCTTAGGAACTATTTGATTATTACAAATTTTTAATAATAGTTTGCAGAGATATAAGGTATTTGACAGAGTTCTTGGCACGTGAATTTGTACCTTAGTCAATTTATACAAATGCAATTAATTGAACTATGGTAGTTTTACTAAAGCTGGGAATAAAGGAGCTAGGGAAAATAATAGCAAACAATGAAAGTAAAGTAAATTAGTACCTGAGTTAGCACCTTAATTATTATAATAAAAATTAATATAAGAACTATGGCAGTTAGATTTTTAAAAATAAAAACTAGGGAATATAATAGTAAACAATGAGAGTTAACACTTTAGGGAATATAATAGTAAACAAAAAGAGTAAAACACTTTAGCACCAAAATTAGCACCTTAATTATGAGAGTTAACACTTTAGGGAATATAATAGTAAATAAAAAGAGTAAAACACTTTAGCACTAGAATTAGCACCTTAATTATTTTTTAAAGCTTCAAGTAAAGGAGTTATTGGATGAAAGGCAGTACTAGGTATTGATTTGTTGGGAACTATTTCAAGAGAATATATAAATGGGGATTAAATTAAATGGACAGATAGTAAATATGATATAAAATTAACTTAGAAGCAAGATTTGATTTATATTATAAAGTTTAAGCAAGTAATAGCACTAAAAGTAAAGTACATAGTGTATGAGGTAGTTGGTACTAGCTAGTATAAAGTTAGTACCAAAAATTTCACAATGTAGTAGTAACATACACTAACACACCACACGTATATTATGTGTTGAGGACAATAGGCTAATCAGTAATGGTAATGTCAGCTTGTCTAAGGAAGTTGGTGAGATCACGTTCGTTTGATATAGAAAATTGCTGACCTGTTGATACTTTTCGAACTAGTATTTTCCCATCACGAGCGAAGCACTGATGGATTTTGTTCTCCAGTTTAAGTTTTCTCAACCTAAACAGAAGGTTTTGACGTTTCCTGGTTAGGCAATCATTGATGTATACTCCATTTTTCACTGTAATTGCTGATTTAATTAGGTCCTTTTTTGTATCATATGAGTGAAGTCTTTTCATTATACTAGGTTTACCTTGTTTTCCTAGCAATCGTGTTTCTTTGATTTCATTACTTTGCACATTAACTCGTACGTGGTCTTGTAATATGTTGATAGCAGTTTCCTTGCACTGGGATTGAGTTATGTCTCTGGGAATGTGGTTGCTGTTTATTATAACTGCATCAGACAAGTTATCTTGTTCGGTTTTGTCATCTTGAAAATCAAGATATTCATCAAGTCGAGTGTGCATATTGTTATTCCAGTCCTTGATTGCTTCTTCCACCTTCATATTCAGAGTTGTTATTTGATCGGTGTGACTGGTTATAGCTGTTTGTAGAGTATTTTCTGTGTCAGTATTTCCCGATGTAATCTTCTCTTCAAGGTTTTGGATCTTGATCTCGAGGTTAGTTAGCTTGGATTCATATTTCACTAGTTTTGCTTTGATGTCTTTGTTTTCAGCTTCAAGGGCAATGATGTATTCCCTAATAGTATCAGAAGTAGTCATACCTTGGTGCCCAGGATGGAATCCTACGAAGCTGGTGGGGTTTGTGGGAGAGTCAGGCATGTTCGGTGTTGTTGTTGTTGTCGGGACCCGGGCGGGGGTGTGGGGGGTTGTTGATGTACCGGCTTTCTGTTGTGTAGACATGTTGTGTTTCAAAGTCCTTAGCGTTGGTTTCTTGGTACTGTTGTTGGTTCCTCTGCGATTTCCGCTCATAGTAAAACTAGTGAAGCTATGGAGGAGGCTTTATTTCCTTTAGCTTGGGTTAGGCGTTCGTCTGGCAGCGCGGGCGATGTTTGGGTTTGCAGGGCTGTCTTCCTTAGATCTTCAATTTTGTTAAGGTTTGGGTAGCATTTCTAGTATTCGTGGGTCATTTTGTGATCTACGTGGGTTTGTGCAGTTGTACCTTCAATTAGGCCATCACAAGCTTTGATGAGCGCTGATTTTTTTGGAGAATAAGGGCTGCTAGGATGCTGCCTCTGCCGCCGCTGAGGTCAATGTGTAGTGTGAATATAATGCAGAGAATTCGGAGTTTGGAAATTAGGAGGAGGTGCGGGATTACCAAAACTATTATCCAGAGGGCTGAGGAGGGGTTGTTGAGGTGGTTCGGACATGTAGAGAGAATGGAACGAAATAGAATGACCTTGAGAGTGTATAAATCTGTATTGGAGGGAAGGCGGGGTAGGGGTCGCCCTAAGAAAAGTTGGAGGGAGGGGGTAAAAGAGGTTTTGGGTGCGAGGGGCTTGGATTTCCAGCAAGCATGCGTGTGCGTATTTGATAGGAGTGAATGGAGACAAATGGTCTTTAATACTTGATGTGCTGTTGGAGTGTGAGCTAAGTAACATTCATGAAGGGATTCAGGGAAACCGGCAGGCCGGATTTGAGTCCTGGAGATGGGAAGTACAGTGTCTTCACTCTGAAGGAGGGGTGTTAATGTTGCAGTTTTATAACTGTAGTGTAAAGCACCCCTCTGGCAAGACAGTGATGGAGTGAATGATGAAAGTTTTTCTTTTTCGGGCCACCCTGCCTTGGTGGGAATCGGCCGATGTGTTAATAAATAAATAAGAAAAGAATTTGCTGCATAATATTCACACCACACATTGATTTCAGACATGACATCTCCACTGCCTCCAGCCTTCTCCTTGTTGCAACATTCACCACCCATGCTTCACACCCATATAAGTGTTGGTATAACTATACTCTCATAAATTCCCCTCTTTGCTTCCACGGACAAAGTTCTTTGTCTCCACAGACTCCTAAGTGCACCACTCACTTTTCCCCTCATCAATTCTATGATTCACCTCATCCTTCATAGACCCATCTGCTGACACGTCCACTCCTAAATATCTGAATACATTCACCTCCTCCATACTCTCTCCCTCCATTCTGATATCCATTCTTTCATCACCTAATCTTTTTGTTATCCTCATCACCTTACTCTTTCCTATACGTATTCACTTTTAATTTCCTTCTTTTACATACCCTACCAAACTCATCAACCAACCTCTGCAACTTTTCTTCAGAATCTCCCAAAAGCACAGTGTCATCAGCTAAAAGCAGTTGTGACAACTTCCACTTTGTGTTAGCTTCTTTATCTTTTAACCCCACACCTCTTGCCAAGACCCGCACATTCACTTCTCTTACAACCCTATCTATAAATATATTAAACAACCATGGTGACATCACACATCCTTGTCTATGGCCTACTTTTACTGGGAAATAATCTCCCTCTCTCCTACATACTCTAACCTATCCTCGTAAATACTCCTCACTGCTTTCAGTAACCTACCTCCTATTCCATACACCTGCAACATCTGCCACATTTCCCCCCACTGTCATACGCCTTTTCCAAATCTATAAATGCCACAAAAATAATAATAACTCTACCATACACTTTACCAGGTATACTTGACAGACTTATTCCCCTATATTTGCACTCTCTTTTGTCCCCTTTGCCTTTATACAAAGGAACTATGCACGCTCTCTGCCAATCCCTAGGTACCTTACCCTCTTCCATACATTTATTAAATAATAGCACCAACCACTCCAAAACTATATCCCCACCTGCTTTTAACATTTCTATCTTTTTCCCATTAATCCCAGCTGCCTTACCCCTTTCATTCTACCCACTGCCTCACGTACTTTTCCCACACTCACAACTGGCTCTTCCTCACTCCTACAAGATGTTATTCCTCCTTGCCCTATACACGAAATCATAGCTTCCCAATCTTCATCAACATTTAACAATTCCTCAAAATATTCCCTCCATCTTCCGATACCTCTAACTCTCCATTTAATAACTCTCCTCTCCTATTTTTAACTGTCAAATCCATTTGTTCCCTAGGCTTCCTCAACTTATTAATCTCACTCCAAAACTTTTTCTTTTTTTCAACAAAATTCGTTGATAACATCTCACCCACTCTCTCATTTGCTCTCTATTTACATTGCTTCACCACTCTCTTAACCTCTTTTTCACTCCATATACTCTTCCCTCCTTGCATTACTTCTACTTTGTAAAAACCTCTCATATGCTAACTTTTTCTCCCTTATATCATCATTCCACCAATCGCTCTTCTTCCCTCCCGCACCCACTTTCCTATAAACACAAACTTCTGCTGAACACTAACACTACATTCTTAAACCTACCCCATACATCTTCAACCCCGTTGCCTATACTCTCACTAACCCATCTATCCTCCAATAGTTGTTTATATCTTACCCTAACTGCCTCCTCTTTTAGTATATAAACCTTCACCTCTCTCTTACTTGCTGTTTCTGTTTCCTTGTATCCCATCTACCTTTTACTCTCACTGTAGCTACAACTAAAAAGTGATCTGATATATCTGTGGCCCCTCTATAAACATGTACATCCTGAAGTTTACTCAACAGTCTTTTATCTACCAATACGTAGTCCAACAAACTACTGTCATTACACCCTACATCATATCTTGTATACTTATTTATCCTCTTTTTCTTAAAATATGTATTACCTATAACTAAACCCCTACAAAGTTCAATCAAAGGGCTCCCATTATCATTTACGCCTGGCACCCCAAACTTACCTACCACACCTTCTCTAAATGTTTCTCCTACTTTAGCATTTAGGTCCCCTACCACAATTACTCTCTCACTTGGTTCAAAAGTTCCTATACATTCGCTTAACATCTCACAAAATCTCACTCTCTCCTCTACACTCCTCTCTTCTCCAGGTGCACACATGCTTATTATGACCCACTTTTTGCATCCGACCCTTATTTTGATCCACATAATCCTTGAATTTATACATTTATATTCCCTCTTCTCCTTCCATAACTGATCTTTCAACATTATTGCTACTCCTTCCTTATCTATAACTCTCTAATAATGTATGTTAAAATGTACTGCTCCATAACCTGTATCAATACAGTGGACCCCCGGTGTTCGTCCATTTTTCGTAACAGAATATGTACTGTTCAAGTGCCATTACTAACCGAATTTATTCACTTAAGAAATAATGTAAAGTAGACTAGTCCTTTTAGACCCCCAAAACTACACTTATAAAAGCATTTAAAAAAATACATTTACATAAAAGGGCGTTTTTTGAGCAGGACGAACACCGGGGGTCCACTGTATAGAGTAAGAATTAGTATTAGCCTGCCCGAAATGCCTAGGCATGCTATTGGCCTTCTTTGTAATTAATATTTTATAACATGTAAACCACACATTGTAAGTTTTACAAGGAAATAAACATTTTCATTCTCTTCTTCATATTGGCCTGTAGTTGTTTACATCTATGGGGTCACCACCTTTGTGTATTGTTGTGACCCTTGCTATCTTGAGTAGTGCCAGGAAAGTGCTGGTTTCTAGTGATTTGTTAAAGAGTAATGAAATAGCAGCCGAAAGAACATGAGCCGCTCGTTTGTACAATAATAGAGGAACTTGAACCAGACTTCCTGATTTATTTTTAAGTGACTTAATAATCGTGGTGACTTCTGTGGGCTCGGTTGGTGCAAGATAGGAGGAGGTTGGGAAATTCCCATCTAAGTAATTGCTTGGGTATTGGTACCTGGGATTTTGCTGGCGAGATTTGATCTTATGGTTGAGAAAAGGTAATTAATCTTGTTAACTGTATCAATAGGCTGTAGTTGGGTTTCATTCGATTTAGTTAGGACAATATCCCTATTTTTTTTTAGTTTGTGGGTGTGCAGAATCTGAGTGTCTTCCAGGTCTTTTTTACATCTCCTCCTGTTCTGGTGAATGCATATTAGAGTAGTATAATTGCTTAGCCTTTCTTATTAGGTTGGTGAGAACTGATGCGTAATGTTTAATATCTTTGTTTATTAAGCCCTGTCTATATTGCTTTTCATATTGATGTTTCTTATCAATGGATCTTAGTATGCTGTTAGTTAGCCATGGGCAACCTAGCTGTTTATTCGTAATCTGTTTCGTTTTTATGGAACAATGTATATTGGTCCATATATGGTCAATTATGGTTGCACTTGTCTCAGTTAGCCTGGTTGGTTTTGTTATAGCTGGTATGAGTAGTGTATTGTTCATATTGTTGATGAAATCAGTTACTGTCTGGTCATCTGTTAGGCCAAGGTTAATGTTGAAGTCTCCGGCTAGGAGAAGGTGGTGCTTGTTCATTTGGTTGTTTGTTATTAGTGTCTTTAATTTATCACTAAAATTTGGGATATTTGTATGAGGCATCCGGAAAATGACACTGATTGTTATAGAAGTCTTAAGATTTTTACAGAAAAATTTAAAAAATGTATTCTCCATATTTGTCACTATAACAAGTGGTGTTACAACAAGATAGTTCATTAGAGTAATATTTGGCTATACCACCCCCAACTTGGTATGGTCTGCAGTTGTGGATTGCTGTTTATCCTGATAATGAGTAAATATCTATTGTGTCCTGTTTAACCCTTTAACTGTCCACACGTAGATCTACGTTCACTCCGCACTGCTCCGAATATTTAAAAAAAAATAATCATTTTTTTCTAAAAATGAAGAGCGCATTTTTATAAACAGGATAGGCTAAAAAAAAAAAAAATTTAGGCCAGTACTTACCGAGATATAAGCCCGACAAGTTGGTGCTGGATGCTCACCTGATGGCAACATCAAGTCCTGCCGCTT
>WNWK01057519.1:0-10716 GCA_009830355.1 Cherax destructor
GACATGTTCATAGAAGTTCTGTAGCTTGTGGAACTCTTTGAAACATGGTTCTATGCACAGTGGTGTTTTACATTCCTCACACATTAAACGAGTGTCTCTGCATTTTTGTGGGCTTTTTTTGTATATTCACAGACAAAACACCTTTTGTGAGTAGTTTTCCTCAAAGTAGTAGCAGGCAGTTGTGTTAGGTAGTTATCCTAGGTTGATGGTCGTCTGGGTCGTCATTTTTTCCTTCCTTCCTACATTCCTTCTTACCTTCAATCCTTCCTTCCTTCCTACCTACCTACCTACCTACCTACCTACCTACCTACCTACCTACCTACCTACCTACCTTCCTTCCTTCCTCTCTTCCTTCCTACCTACCTTCCTTACTACCTTTCATCTAGTCCTTCCTTTCTTCCTTCTGATTTCTATATATACACACATAGTCACTGGACACATGCCTAGAACTGCTATAAGCTTCTGGAAGCTGGTTGTTGTTTCTGGGTTGTCATTCCTTCCTTCCTACATTCCTTCTTACCTTCCTTCCTGCCTTCCTTCCTGCCTTCCTTCCTACCTTCCTTCCTACCTACCTCCCTTCGTACCTTCCTTCCTAAATGCCTTCCTACATTCCTTCCTTCCTACATTCCTACCTACCTACCTTCCTTCCTTTCATCTCGTCCTTCCTTCTTTCCTTTCTTCCTTCTGGTTTCTATATATAATAATAATAATAATATATTTATTTACTACAAGTACATGTACATGGTATACAGGCCTAGCTGACATCAGTGACATACTACTATATAGAAAGTCCCTTGTTATGCTGAGCATTTCGGGCAGATTAGGTCAGTGTCCTAGGATGCGACTCACACCAGTCGACTAACACCCAGGTACCCATTTTACTGATGGGGAACATAGACAACAGGTGTAAAGAAACACGCCCAATGTTTCTGCCCTGGCTGGGAATCGAACCCAGGCCCTCGCCGTGTGAAGCGAGAGCTTTAGCCACCAGACCCCTATATATATATATATATATGCATATATACTCACTGGACACTTCATAGAACTGATATTTAGCTTCTGGAAGCTGGTTGTTGTGAGTGTGTGGACTTATAAATATGCTGAGTCAGGTTGTGGCTGCTGTCAAAATGACGTATTATACCATCATTCACCACTCTCACTGCCTTGTCAACACTCATGGGGTCCCATGCTCTTCTTCCCCACAGTCCTTCCTACCTACTTACTTACCTACTTATTTTCTTTAAATTCTTTTTTCTTTCTTCCTTCTGGTATCCTGAGCATTGCTTTCGGTCACAAACTCCTCAAAACCATGAAATTCATCTTCACTGACACTTCCATCTGTGTTAGAGCTATCACTTGGGAAGAGAAGAGTCCCAGATTCGCCCGGAGTCAGATATTTCTTACTGCTAGGCATGCTGAACAAGGACTAGTGAAATGGCGTTCCCACAGTGCACCACTGGCTCCCCGATTTTTTTTATACTGCGCACACTGACCACACAGACCCATTCTCTCACATGTGGGCCTACCAGCTTTCTCCCACTTGATTTGAGGCCGCTAGAATTTATGCGTATTAATACATCCGAAGCAGGGGCTCGTAAGACATATATATACGACTGAAAAAGTCAAAGGGTTAAGTAACAATTACTCAGAAATACCTAATTATATTGAATTAATCACAAATTACTGCTTAATAAGTCCTAGAGCAGGCCACTCTTAGGACTGAGAGAAGCTGAATCAACCTGATTTTCTCAATATAATAGGTTATAGTATACACATACATACACACATTTAAATAAGTAGTTTATAAAGTTCTATTTCTCTTGTATATACACACATTTAAATTAGTTTATAAAGTTGTATTTCTCTTGGTAAAAGTAAATAATGTGCATGAGAAAACAAATTATTGTGGGTACATGTGTAGTGTGTGCAAGGCGACAATTTTTTGTTTGTTTGTGTTGGGTATATAGGGGGTAGCCTGGCTGGCTCTCCCTCACTTTTCCAAGATGGCTCCAAGTTGGTAGAACTGGTGGTTCCCTCTTAACTTTGTTTGGCTTTTTTTTGGGCAGAATGTGTGCCAGAGGAAAGAGTTATAGTTTATCGTGAAGCAGCCATCATAACATATGATTACAGTGTGTCAAGACACTGGAGGGTTAAAGAAATGTTGAGAAAAAGAGAGTTAATTGTGGCAGGTGGACCATGTGACTGCTATGGGACACACATTATGAGTAAGATCTGATTATTGTATATAAATATATATATATCTGAATATAATATTATTTTTTATAATGGTGGTTTAAATAACCCATTGAAAGGACTGGTGAAGGTTTTCAGATACAGCAGCTAATCATGAATGTAAGTATTCCCTAGACTATAAGACCTTTAAGTAAATACCCTATGCTAGACCATATAGTGAGAACCTATACAATACAATACAATTTTATTTCATTGCCCCTGTACATAAGTTTACATTACAATCATAAATTGAAGTGCAAGGAGAGCCTCTGGCATGTCTTGGCATTAGGGGCAGCTTAATCTAATGGCTTATAGACTATGAACATAATATTAGAGTAAATGAGTGAGATTGTATTGGTAGATCATTCAAATTATGATATGATGATAATACATTGTTCATTACAAAATGATGATAGACATTGTTACAAGTGTTTAGTAGGATGGAACAAAAGAGTAAAAATTAAGTATCTTAATGAAAATAACATTGAGCATTTTGAGAGTAATTTACAGTTTGAGTATTAAGTTTAGGGTGATTAGGTGGTAACATAATAGTAAAAATTGAAATTATTTTATAGGAAAATAACTTTGAGCATATTAGAAAGCAATTTAAAGTATGAGTATTTAGTTTTGGGTGAGTAGGTGGTTTTTGAGTAGAGTCCTAAATTGATTTTCAGACAAGGTCATTTTACATTTCCTGGTAATTAGTTCCAGATTCTGGTGCCCTTTATGTGCATAGAATTCTTACGTAGGTTGCTATGGACACGGGGTACATCAAAAAGTGATCTATATCTTGTGTTATGGTCATGGGTCCTATTAAGGTTGGTGAGGAGAATTTTGAGTGGAGGGTTTATATTAGAATGTAGAGTTCTATGTATGTAGTAGGCACATGAATAAATGTGAATGTTTTTTATGGTGAGTAGTTTTAGGCTTTTGAATATTGGTGGAGTATGCTGTCTAGAGTGGGAATTTGTTATCATTCTGACTGCAGCCTTTTGCTGGGTTATGAGTGGTCTAAGGTGATTTAAGTTGTTGATCCCCAGGCACAGATTCCATAAGTGAGATATGGTTAGATGAGCGAGTGATATAGTGCAAGGAAAGCTGATTGAGGCACATAGTAGCGTATCTTAGATAATATGCCTACTGTCTTTGAGATTTTCTTGGAAATTTGTTGTATGTGTGTTTGGAATTCTGTAAGGTTCGTACTTCTAACGGCTGCTCCATAGCTGTTCACGTGATTACCATGTGACTTGTGTTAGCCAATGATAGGCCTGCATTTTGAATGCCTCAGCGCCGGGCGGCCTAGTAGTCAGTATCATCCGAGTAGGCCTAGCAGGCGGACACAGGCATAGGCTCTCAGCTCCTATATATCCAACGCCTCATTAAACGCTACCAAAACCCAAGCTCATCGTCTGTTAATATTACCAAATCTATGAAAAGAACCCCACAACACAAATGGTGGCAGCTTGTGGGCCTAGATTTTGTGTAATCTGAGCAGATTTAACAAGAAGAGGAAGAGCCGGTGTGATTGCCTCCAGCGTCTCCCGGACCAGCGTCATACCAACCGTTACCTCACTACCCTCAGCCGGTGTCGTCATCCAAGACTCTTCTGAAGCAGTGTCTCCAGTCTTCTGGCTTCTAATTGCAAGTAAACCTCCGAAGAGTTGATCTGGGTTTTGCAATTAAGCCAACAAGTAAGCCAGTTTATGGGAAGAGCCTAAGCCAGCCTACAGTCATCCAGTGTCTCCTGCCATCCACCCAATTCTTCACTGCTGTGTGCAAGTAAGAGCATTCAGGTTCACCAGTCCAGGGAGCTAAGCCAGCCTCTTCCAGAAAGCCAGTTATACAAGTAAGCCAGTCGTTTCTTCAGCAAGCCAGTTCCTTGCAGTATTGTCTCCAATCGCTCTGTGCTACAAGTTGGACGCTTGTCAGAGTGATATTCACCATTCCTGTGGCTTATTGTGCAAAAAGCCACCTGGGTTAGTAGTTCCAAGGCCGTGAGAATTAAGTGTACTGGCCGAACGCCGTGACGTCACCACCCACCGCCAGCGAGTCAGGCAGCAGTGACGTCATCCCCGCGCGCCACCCACCACCCACGCTGCTGTAAACAAAGATACCACCTGCTCACACTACCCTCAACCAGCCAATATTTTGTGGTATTTTCTACCCTATCTGGGGTACCAGCAGCATTGTTTCTGGCTCACATAGCAAGTCGAGAGTGTCTTCCTTCATCCCAGAGCACCAACGTAAAAGCTTGCTGTGTGAGTTCTTCCGTGTAAGCGCATTTCTACAAGACTCAGCAGTCAACGACCAGGAATATATTCTCTCCACCTACACTCGTCGTTCATTCATCATTAGACTCTATTCTGTTATAGACATTCGTGTGTGTGAGACATTTAAGCAGTGAATTTTCTTAGTGACATTTAAAGACTTGTGTTTCAGTTTCGTGTAAATTCATTTCAAATACTTTTTCAGTATTCAATGTGCTTCGTGTCTCATTTTTATCTATGTCCTTTGTGTAATTTTCTGATCCTGCAGTAAGTACGTTGTGTGCCAATTTTTATTGTTTTTGTGTGCAGTATAACATTGTTTTCCTTCCAGTTTATCAGTGCAGTATTTGATTAATTCATTATTATTGCAGTGTTGTACTTTATTAATTCCCTGTCCCTTCATTTTTCTCTCAGTGCATTCCCTTGTGTTTTTATGCAGTGTCTGTGAATAGTTCCTTATTGTTTATGCCCCAGTGTTCCTAGTTGCATATTTCATTTTCCTGTTTTCCATTCAGTGTGTCCCATTAATTTTTGTGCCAGTATCTCACATGTTTTAGTTCAACAGACAGTTTAGATTTTTGTGTCAACCTGTGCCTCAATTTTTTTTAATTTTGCAGAACCTGTTTATTGAATATATTTTGTCTGAAGCAGCAAGAACTATCTCTATATATATTTTTACATGCAAGATCTTATTGCATAAACTATCACATTCACTGACTGAATCTTATTGTGTTGTGTATTCTCCTGCAAAACTGTAAGTTTTTTTTTATCTTTATTTCAGTTTGTGTATTATTGTCTTTGTGTTGATCTTATCAAAATTCCTTGAACAAATTCACTCTTAATATTCATATGTAAGGTAAAGTAATATTCATAATACTCATTTTCATTAGTTTTCTTTAAGTGAACTAAGAGTTAAAGTGTTCATTCTCCTTGTGCCCAGTGCAACTTTGATTTTTAATTGATGCAGTAAATTGTCTATGCAATACCATACATTGATTACACTTTAAAATTATTCTCCAGTAGTGATTACTTGTTCTTGTTATTTTGCATACAGTATTGTGCACTTTATTCCATTTTACTCAGTGTTATCCTGAAAATTGCTAATAATTCAATGCAAGTTGTCAGCATCATAGTTAATTCTTCAGCCAGCAATGCATATTAAATTCTAGTGTCATTTTCACCTAAGAAAATTTGTTTTCTAGTATTTTTCCAGTTGCATACAATTTTATTGCTTGTAATTCCACTTTGCATTTATTTATTATTTCTCATCTAGTAATTTTGTTTTAAATTCCAATAGAGAGAGATCACTTTGCAGTTAATCCATACAGTATTCATATTGCCTTTTTATTTCAATTTGTAAAGTAATTCCTTAAATTTTACAGTCAAAAATCAGTGAGTTTTACCTTCTTATGCAGTGTACATTAGTTGTTTTAACCCTTTTCTGCATCTAATTCAATGAATTGTTTAATTCCCATTTTAACTAATTGTGTTCTGTGAATATTTTACCATTCTCATTTTTACCTGAATTAGTCTTTGTGCAATTTTCTTTGCAAGTATGTCTCACTTACCTCAAAGTTTTGTAGCTAATAATGGCATTCAGTCCCCTAATGTTCCAAATGCCCTTGCTGAAATTCATGATAGTCATTTAACGAATGCTAGACCTACCCAGCCACAGAGTCAATTATAGTTTCCTTCGTGATCCTGATAGTTCCGTACAGACTGAAAGACAGTATCTAGCTCTTGAGCAATGTGTTTGTTCTCACAGCCTGTATCAGAGAGTTATAACAGTTCTGCGGAATGTGAAGTTCAAATTCAGTCCTGATAGCTTTGTGTATTACGATTAACGTAGCCGAGCGGTCAAGTCACTAGTAAAACTGTCACTCCTGTCTGGAACCCAGTCATAATTGCACACAGGATAGTGTACTATCCCTGTGATGGCTCTTGTTCAAGTGGTAGTTCCTCTCCAGGGGACGCCTTGTTGAGTAAAGACTGTTTGAAATGAGTTATGCTATCTCTTGTTGTCACATGCCGCCTGCAGAAAGACGTTTCTGTGGCTAGTGTTACTAGAGTGTCTGTTGTGTTGTGTTCCAGATAGTGATATTATCCCAGTTGACAGTAAGCCTTTGCAGAGTAAAGTGTCGTGTGTCGAGTAATTATTACATGCAGTAAGAGATAGTGAGAGCCGTTCTCCTTTGCTCATACTTTGTGTTATTGAGCTATCTATTTCACCCGGGGAGAGTCCTTCCACTCCACCGTGCCTGTTCATTCCTTCAGTAGGAAAGTGTTCCCAGTTCTTAGTGAATATAGAAAACTCAGTTTAAGAGATTATTTGCATTTGCTAGCCGAGTCCTTACTAAGGCTGAACGCAATTATACAGTTACGCAAATCCAATGTAGTTGCTGATGCCTTGTCGCGTCATGTCAGTGTAGTAACTGCCGATCCTCCATTTAGTGCTGAGGATGTAAGGGACTGCTCAAAGAACAGACCCTTGTGGTCTGGTGTGGTTCGATTCCTGCTCCAGGAAGACCTTATTCTCTCTGTGAAGCCACCAGCACCCATTAGTGACTTTGTCATGAACCAAGAATTACTGTATCGCACTACCGAGTTGGGTAATCCTAGTAGAAGAGTATACCAGTTAGTAATTCCACAGTCACTAGTGAAAGTAGCCTTGCAGCTAGTTCACGATGTACCAGATGTTGCACATCCTGGTATGGATCGTTCTGTGAAACAAGCCAGATTGAAATACTTTTGGCCTCGTATGTCTACCGATATTACTGAGTATGTTAAGAAATGTAGTGTCTGTTTGAAACATAAAGGTAATGTCACGGGTCCTAATCCAATCCAGATCTTTCCTACTACTAGTGAGCCATGGGAAAGAGTTGCACTAGATCTGTTGACCAACTTCCAATGTTCCCTCAGTGGAAACAAACATCTGTGTGTGATGGTCGATCACTTTACCAGATATTGTGAGTTAGTTCCTATCCCAGATAAGACTGCCGAAACAGTAGCAAAAGCATTCAAGGAACGTATAATCTGCAGACATACCACTCCTAAGTCCCTCATAACAGATAATGGAGGTGAATTTTGTAATGAGATCCTAGAAAACTTGTGTATACTATACAAGATTACAAAATCAACCATTGTTCCGCACCATCCTGCCAGTAATGGGTTAGCAGAAAGAACTAATAAGAAAGTCCTTGACGTCTTAAGAGCTACCATCAATCCCAATAGTGTAACCTGGGATGAAGTCATTCCTGATGTTCAATGTGCCATAAATTCTGCCTTTAACGCTTCAATAGGTGATACCCCTCATTATGCACTGTACGGTGTCGATAAGCGTTTGCCTTATGAGCTGTTATATTCCAATCCGAAACCGACTTACAATCCAGATGATTTCGTAGCAGTTCGTACCAGTCAAGCTCAAAGTGTTTTCAGACGAATTCGTGAAACACTTCATAAGTCAACAGCAGAATTTACTAGAGTAACTAATACTAAAGCCAAACCGACTAAAGTTCAAGTAGGGTCCAGAGTCATGCTGTTCAACTTTAATAAAACGTCAGCAATGCCAAAACTCGATCAAAAGTTCGTTGGTCCTTATAGAGTAGTCGAACATATTAATGGCAACAAGTATAAAGTTAGAGAAATTAGTACGGGTCAGTTTAAAGAATCGCATTTAGATCATATGAAGTTAGTATGCGATGATGATGACGAAGTCCCTGACACCCCTGACAATCAGATAAGTGAGACAGAATCTGATATTTCTCCTGTTGCTGTTCCCTCTACCTCTAATGATCAGTCAGATCAACCTGAATGTCGTTATTCCCTACGTACACGACAAGTGTTAAGAAATCCTCAAGTATCATTTGTAGATACCAGTGTAGATCCTCCTCAATCAGAAGTTGAGTTACCTATTGTAACAGAGTTTGATCCACCCAGAGATGATAATTATACAGCCTATATCAATCTCACCCTAGCAGAGTTGGGGTTAAATGTAAATAACCTGTATAGATAAATATGTAGTAAGCGTTTAACTGTGTGTTATAATATCTACTTAGTATTACTTAATTTTTTTTTTGTGTTCACGTTCTCTCCGAGTTCTGAGAATTAACAGTATAGATTTGAGTGCACCAGATCTACCTTGTCTGTTAATCACTACCTTCTTGTAAATATATTTCCTCAGAATTCGTAGATCACATGAAGACAGTTCGATCGAACAAATTATTTTTTTATCTCTTTTATCATGATTTTCTTGAATGAGCTCATTTAGATAATTCCTATGTATCATGATGCATCATATAGTAATGTAGATTGTTCAGTCAACGATAACATCCATGTGAAGTATAATGTTCAACTGTTGTGTACTTTGACATTGTATAGAATCAGCTGAGAGTTGTTGCCTGTTGTCCTTAGTTTGTATAGTTGTATGTCGAGACGCCATACTTAGCATGCCCGAGCTGTACGGTTCGTACTTCTAACGGCTGCGCCATAGCTGTTCACGTGATTACCATGTGACTTGTGTTAGCCAATCATAGGCCTGCCTTTTGAATGCCTCAGTGCCGGGCGGCCTAGTAGTCAGTATCATCCGAGTAGGCCTAGCAGGCGGACACAGGCATAGGCTCTCAGTTCCCATATATCCAACGCCTCATTAAGCGCTACCAAAACCCAAGCTCATCCTCTGTTAATATTACCAAATCTATGAAAAGAACCCCACAACACAAATGAAGGCTACTGTCAATGTGGATTCCTAGGAATTTTCCCTCTGTGAGTCTTGTGATGGGTGAACCGTTGAGTGTTATGTTAAGTGGAACATTTGGAACTGTTTCCAAACTGTATAAAGTAGGTCTTGTCAGTATTTAGAGTAAGTTTATTAGTCATCATCCAAGTTGATATTTTCTGTAATTCGGCATTAACAGTATTGGCCAGTATGACTGGATTTGGGTAAGAGAAGACATATGTTGTGTCATTTGCAAATAATATTGGTTTGAGTAGTTGTGATGCATTAGGTAGGTCATTGATGTAAATGAGGAATAAGAGAGGACCCAGTACACTACCTTGAGGGACTCTGACTGTAATTTGTTGTGTTGAAGAGTTCCCTCCATTTGTGTTCACGTATTGGCTTCTGTTACTGAGGTATGACTTTATGTAGTTGAGCGAATGCCCTCTTATACCATAGTGTGCTAGCTTTGTGAGCAGTAAATCATGATCAACTGTATCAAAAGCTTTGCGTAGATCAATGAAGATACCCAGTGGAACTTCTTTCTTCTCAAGTGCAGTGTATATTAACTCTAGCATGTGTATAATGGCCTCATTTGTGCTTTTCTTGGTCCTGAATCCAAACTGACTGGGGTTGAGAACGTTGTGTGAGATGAGGTAGGAATATATCTGTTTATGAATTAATTTTTCAAAGATTTTTGAGAGCAGTGGTAAATTAGATATTGGTCTATAATTATTCAAGTCTGTTTGATCACCTCCTTTATGAATCGGGGTGACCCTTGCTATTTTGAGAATTGATGGGAATGTTGAGGTTTCAATGGATTTATTGAAGAGTGTTGCAATAATTGGTGACAGTACATGTGAAGCTTTTTCGTACATAAAAGGTGGTAGGCTATTTATGTCTCCTGCCTTGTTTTTAAGGGTGTTGATTATGAGCGAGACTTCTATTGGGTTGGTAGGAGCTAGGAATAGCGTATTAGGGTAGGTATTGGTGAGGTAGTCAGTTGGACGTGTGTTAGAGCTTGGGATTTTACTCGCTAGAGCCTTTCCTATACCATCAAAGTAAAGGGAAAATAACATAACATGGGGGCCTTGACCGGGAGAGTTATTTGACTGTTAAAATAACTCAAAACATTCTTTGAAATATATGTACTAGTATGATGTAACAACAATTACATGTTTCTGGTAGAATATTTACCAAGGTGGTGTCAGTGGAAGTGTTGTTTTCATATATTAGTTAACAGGTTGTTTTTCTCCAGAGTGGGGATAAAGGTTGAGTAACACATTTTGTTTGTGGCTATGGTAAAGTGCCATGTGCACATTTTACATTGAACTTGTGTTATTGGATGTGCTTGTAGGAAAACTTGTCCACTGATTCTGTAAGAAGGAAGCAAGAGTTTAAGGATAAAATCTATGTCAGAAGCTGAATCTTTAGACTTTTCAGGCTTCAGTGAGGAGGTAAATTATTCATCAGTAAACATGCCTGTTGACAGTGACCATGAGG